>JADBJO010001114.1:447500-450000 GCA_016801955.1 Conus betulinus
TAATGATTCTATGGTAATTTCATTTGTTTGATTGTTAAGTGGGAACGATCTTTGCTGCTATTCTCTCCTCCATCCCCAATGTCATTCTATCCACATGCCACCCCCCCACCCCCCACCCCCCTCACCTTCCCCTGCCCCATCAAACCTTACAAAATCAGTGGTAACATTTTATTCATTCCTTTTTTTTTTTCTAAAGAGCGACTACAATCATCGTGCATTACTGTGTACGATATGGAACAATCGAACGAGAAAGATAATAGACAGCAGACTTAAAAAAAAAAGGCTTGGTGACTGTCTTATCCATTGAGCGTTAGGGACCTTTTGCTACAAAACTGTCCATGGTCTTGGCCTCCATACACTTGGCTGCTGAGGCAAAGTTCCAGTCTTTGGTTGAACTCTCTTCCCCACGGGATGAAGTGATCCATCGCTGTATTTCAATCCAGCAGATTGAGAGTGAGCGTAAAGCCGTTCTGTACATCAAGCCAGACAGAGATTTAGAGAATGGCTTGCACCCCCTTTCCCCGCCACCCCCCCCCCCCCCCCCCCACGCCAACCCCGCTTCCCACATCCCCGTTCTCTGGCTACCGCTCCACTCTCTGTCTGGCAGTCTGGCATGGACTGTCTCTTTGTCTCCGGATGATGAAAGAGTATCAGATGGCGCGCCCGTCTCTTTTCAAAGGGAAGGGGTGACTGGTGGAAGGGAGTGGGGGGGGGGGGAGATAGGTGCATTGGGGAGGGTCTGAGGAAAGGGAAGGTTGAGGCGAGGGAACCTTCTGAGTTCTACTTAGTCTCTCATTTCTATGCAGAAACTGTCTTACGTATACACACTATACACACATACACTCCAAATGCACATGCGTGTGTGCGTGCGCGTGCGCACGCGCGCGCGCGCGCGCGTGTGTGTGTGTGTATGTATGTGTGTGTGTGTGTGTGTGTGTGTGTGTGTGTGTGTGTGTGTGTGTGTGTGTGTGTGTGTGTGTGTGTGTGTGTGTGTGCCTCATCTCCTCCCATTCCCTCCCTTTCCAAACCTAACTGAACTTTAGTTTTCAGAAAGTGTCTACGGAAAATGCAAAGAGCTTTGTCATCATTAAAGTCCACTGTGAAGCCCCGAAAAGGGTCGACATGCTGGGAAAAAAAGTTTTTGTTGTCGTTTTTTTTTTTTGTTTGTTTGTTGTTGGTTTTTTTTTTGTTTTTTTTTTTACATTGACAGATAGATAGACCGACAGACAGACAGACCGACAGTAGATAGATAGATAGATATATAGATAGATAGATAGTTAGATAGACAGACAGATAGACAGAGACAGATAGATAGATAGATGATAGATAGACAGACAGACAGACAGACAGATCGATCGATCGATAGATAGATAGATATACCGTTGCAGCCATGTCAGCATCGATTAAGTTGTTAAGTTGACACAATTCTTTGATTGATTTCTATCAGGCCAGGTTTATTTCACGCTGGAAATGCTGCAGCTCACTCGCACTCATGTCTTCTGGACATGGTATATGAATACAGCGTCCACACTCTGTGACTTCGAAGCTTTTGTTGTCAGTAGGCAGCTTGGTGGGTACACATGTGTTAGATACAAATATGAACCACCAGATACCCTCAAAGGGACTTTGCAGCAAAGGTAGCAGTTCCTCTGGTGGGTTGCCTCGAGCTACCTTACACACGTGGCTCCCTTTGAACTGTCAGTTCTGATTCTTTGTATGTAACCTAGAATGAACAGCATGGTAGCTATGCCACACAGAGGGCATGGAAGACAGGACAGCGAAAAAATAAATGCATAAGTGAGAAAAAAAACGAAAGCATGCTCTTTGTCCCCCACCCCTATGTGTGAGCGACTAGCACCCTAAGTCCGTCCGACCCCGCCCTTTCTTCATCGCCCTGTGGACTGAAATCATGCTTGATTTGAAGCTTTTTGTCTTGACTGGTCCATCTACCCAAGGGAGATTTTTGACAGAGAACTGTTTCATATGTTCAAATTTAGGGAAGTCATCTCTTTTGGGGCCCATATGATTGACGGGGTACGACCATACAAAAAAAAAATCAGACAGTGGTGCGCATAGTCTGCGCACTCTAAGGTCACTAAGTATCTGCGTATATTAATTTATGCCAAGTCCACATACTTTCCCAAGGGACTGACAACAATTTCAGTTTCATTATCATCAGGGAATCATCATCACGCCGTAAGGGCTAACCCGCAAATGTTACACCATACTTGCTAAACCATGGAACATGTGAGGGCTCACAGCTGAAAGGAAAAAAAAAAAAAGGAAAGAAAAAAAAGAAACAAACAAAGAGTAGCGAAGAGATGCTCATGGACTAAATTAGGTGTCAGAAAGTAGAGATCTGAGCATTGAATCGCTTCTGGATATCGACCCTACAAACAGGCCAGTGTGATGAGATGGCAATCTGCCCGGCTGGTTTTCAAGTTATCTGGCTGTCAGTCACTGTCAATGGACCAGGGGCTCTCCAGTGCTGTGTGGGGGC
>JADBJO010001114.1:465000-467500 GCA_016801955.1 Conus betulinus
CAATCCATGTTTATGGAAGTAGCAAAGATTTGCATCCAAGAAAACTCCAAAACTTTCAGTTACGGATAAACATGAATAGCCCTTACAATGAAAGTTGTCGCGACGCCTATGAAGGGAAGTAATTATAATTATATACCTTTCCGGCCCTTTTTTTTTTCACCGGTCTGTTCGAACTCGTTCGCCGAGGTCTCACAACCAACACTGGCTGTGAAGGAATTACTAGGCCATCGATCCAGAAGAAAACCCGCATGTGTGGACAAAAACAGAATATTCCACGGATGTTGGCATGACGCCCACAAAGCGGCACAGTCATTTTCTTCTCGTAACATTTCTCACTAGCATTTCAAAATGTCAGTCTTCTCTTCCATGTCCCTGTCGGTGACATTATACTCTTTCCGTCGCCTTCTTCACCGCTGTAACAAATCAAAGGTCTGTTTTCCTTCTGTGCCCTCTTGTTAACGATATTGGCTAGCCTCTGATTTCAGCTCCACCCAAAGTAACCATATCCAGGTTCGTAACCACCTCCAGGTTCGTAACCACATCCATGTTCGTAACCACCTCCAGTTTCAAAGCCACATCCAGGTTTATAGCCACATCCAGGTTCATAGCCACGTCCAGGTTCATAGCCACATCCAGGTTCATAGCCACATCCAGGTTCGCAACCACATCCAGGCTCGTTTTGTTCGAAGAGGCCCATGGAGAGCTATCAATATCAATTCAACGGCGGGCATCCCACTAGATATGAGACCTTACGATAAATATCATGCAATACATTTCGATACAGTACAACACAATGCAATGCAAACTTGGTTTCCAAGATGAGTGCAAATAAACCCCTCCATCAGACCTACTTGCGATGAACGCTCTTTCTCTCTCTCTCTTCTCTCTACTCTCTCTCTCTCTCTCTCTCTCTCTCTCTCTCTCTCGCCTCTCTCCTCTCTCTCTCTCATCTCTCTCTCTCTCTCTCTCTCTCTCTCTCTCATCTCTCTCTCTGTCTGTGTGTCAGTAAAGGAACTGCATTACTATAAAAGAATAATTCAGACATGCTCACACTGATTTCCTCTAAGATTGGTCTGCCAAGTGAAGCACATCAACACATCAAGATTGAGATAGATCGTTAAACTGTCTGTATCATGCTTTGTCTTGGTAACTTTAAAAGACTGAGGTGGTTTACTGTTAAAAAAAAAAAAAAAAGAAAGCAGGTTTTGTTTTCATTTAAATACTTTTCATGTTTCTGAAAATCACTGGAAAGAAGAGGCCATACTTGTTTTTCCGTCCATAACTCTTTGACTGGTTCCGGTCTTTGGGCTTTGACACTTAATTCCTGCATCACTGTGTTCAAACGGGTTAAGTATCTTGCCACTGAACGGAGTCATTAGAAAGATATTAACTCAGCGCAATATTTGTGTTCCTAATTCTTTAAACATATATGTAGAGTCGCATTGTAAACCGTCGTAGGAATTCGTGCTGTGCGATGAAATAGTCTAGATGTAAAGGGTAAACAGCTGCTGACCACCCATGCAAAAACCGCATTGCCAGGCCCGCAGGACAAAACTAGCCCTGCCAATGGAGGTGGGCGGTATGCCCACCAAGGGAGGCAATTGGACTGTTGCCGATACACTGTTCACTGCTCGCAAAAAACCTTGTTTACTCCCCTTCATGTCTTCTCTGCTCTCTCGGTAACATCATTCCCACATCGACAATCCCAATTCCTACACACACACACACACACACACACGCACACACACACACACACACACACACACACACACACACACACACACACATATATATATATATATATATATATATATATATAAGCGCTCGCGTGCGCACGTGCGCACGCACGCAGGCACACACACAGACACAAAACACACACACACACACACACACACACACACACACACACACACACACACACACACACACACACACACACACACACACACACACACACACACACACACACACAACACAAAACACACACACACACACACACACACACACACACACACACACACACACACACACATTCTGCCTCTATTCTGTGCCAGCAATCAATGGGAAGCGATATCTGTGTGATCTCTGTCAAACTTTCATGTGGTAACCATCACAGGAGCCTGTCATCTAACCAAACTCGGTGGCTATGATGTCCCAGCGCGGCCTGCTGGTTTCAGTGTAATGGGACAAACAAACAAAGAAGCAAACAAACAAACGAACGTGGTCCCCAAATCCATGAGCGGACTTAATTACGTGATTAATTGCCTGCAACCAGTAGGCTCTTAGAGCTACAGGAATGGCACAGACCATAAATCAATACCCCGCCAGTTGGTGGTACATTACACGATGATTGAAAGACTATCCATACAAGCATGCAACGTTCTCTATCCAGAACGGTCCTGCATATCAGATATGGTTTGGCCCATCGCTGCAGAAGATAGCCTCTATCTAGTGTCAAACTGGTGAACTTTTTATATCTGCTGATCAGCCATTTTGAGAA
>JADBJO010001114.1:480000-482500 GCA_016801955.1 Conus betulinus
AGACAGCCAAGTAGCTGGGATAGATGGATGGATTGATCGATCGATAGATAGGGGGTGTGTGTGTGTGTGTGTGTGTGTGTGTGTGTGTGTGTGTGTGTGTGTGTGTGTGTGTGTGTGTGTGTGTGTGTGTAAAAATCGGACATATTTAGCGTCCAGAATTCTCCAGAAACGCTATCACATCCCTTGTTAGTTATATTTCCCTTTCTGAAATATTTCTAAGAAAAAGCGAGACTGCGAAGTGCAAACTCGTATTTCCGTGTGGGGACCATTTTAACGGTTGTGTGAAGATCTTAACTGAATTTTTCTACGGGAAGAAATTAGTCTTTTTATCAAAGTAAGTTCAATTCAATTGATGCATACCAAATTTTCCTATTTGTCCATACTTCTACGAATTGGCCATTTCATCCACTGTGATGTTTGCAAAACTGTTATGAGTTCACATTCGTTCACATCGTTTTTCGCTCAGAATCGAAATGGTTCAATAACAGATAAAGATAGGTTTGGGGTTCGACTTCCTTCTGAGACATTTATTTGAGGGATTGTTCAGCTCCGGCCGCTCTCACACAGCACAGGGTATGCAATGGGATAGAACGGAAGACATGGACTTACACAGTCGAGTTCTATCCACTTCGTGGCTGCATCTTGGAGGCTGTTGCTTAGATCTTCTGCAGGTGTATATAGGTCATCTCTTGGGTCTGGGTAGTCCTATTCCTTACACTGGTGTTTCTTGGAGCCAAGTACTTCCTTGTATGTCGTAATAAGGGTGATTCTAAACTCAGTCCATCTTCTGTCAACAATCTCCAGCACCTCTTTACACGTTGGTTGGGAGCCTGAAACTTGCTCACTGTCACTCTGAACACTTGAACTTTCTGTGCACCCTTCAGAAGTCCAGTGCATACGTCCGGCGCTCAGGTCCATCCCTTCCCCAGCTTTAGGCTCAGTCATGCTTCTAGATGGTGGTCTGCTGCTATGCTCACTCTCATTCCATGGAATTGGAACTTCAAATCGATGTAGACGTGGTCTGTCCGATTTTGAGACGAGTGGTCTGCAAGTCGCTTTATTGAATCATCTGATGAGGGAACATGTTGCCAACAAAGACCAGGTTGTTCTCAGCACACGCATTGACAAGCCTCTGTCCGTTTTCATTGATGTAGCCCATGTCCTACCTGTGCCATTATCTCTTGATATCTCGAGTTGTCCCATCTTATCTTAGTTTTGAAGGACCCCAGAAACAAACTGTCCCTCTAATCTTTCCATTGCCGCTGGTTGGTGCAGAGCATCGGACCTTGGTCATCTTGTTCCTCTTCGTTTTGGTTCGGAGGGGACGGTGCAATAATGTTGGACCAGAAAATTTCTACTGTGGGTGGTTGGAACGTAATGTCCTGTCGCACTAAAGTTATTGTAGATATCGAAGCAGTTCACCATTTGCATGATATCAATGGCATATGTAGAGGAAGGTGTGGTAACACAGAAAAGATTACGGGTGAAGAGTGGAGAAAAAGTTAGAGATAGATAACGTTTGGAGGACAACCTACAGAATCTGGCTTAATAATATCAACTGTATAGAGGAATGGTCGTTCGTGGTGGAACCAAAGAAATAACCGGAATTGAAACTCACACGTAACTGTATTGTATTGCATTTGTAAAGTGTATTTTCTTACAAGAACACACTCATTAAATCGCATTAAATCCCACGCTTTGATAACTTTTAAATCCAGAACCACTTCTTGATTAAATGAGACATTGCCCTCCTCAGGTCTTGGACACAAAAAGCAATTTTTTACCGATTTGACATTTTCCTGTCCTGGCTTTGTCCAAGAGTTTGAATCCTAGCATGTCTAGGTTGCCGTTCACCTTCGCTTCTATTGGCAGTCCTGTGTTAGGTCTGTACATTTCTCATTCCAGTAACGAGTGGCTTCCAGACACCTCCGGATTTCATCACACACACAGCACGGAGTCATAAATCTCCTAGGGGAAGAGCCATCTCTTCCCAAGACAAAGGTGCTTACTGACCCTATTAGTGTGCCTGTCACTTGAGATTTTTTTTTCACGGAGTCGAGCTGCTAACCCCGGGCCAAACTGTCTTCCTGTCTCATTTGAGCTTGGTATCGACTAGGACCGCGTTTTCGAACTTACTGATCAACATAAAAAAAACCTCGAGTTCAATGGCCCTTCAAATCCTACTTTGGTGTTGACGTCAGTTTTGATTTCCTCACGTCCACATCTGTGGTGTCTCTGTGTCAAATTCGTCGGTATCGGGCTTAGGGGGACTGTCGCTGGAAGGACGCGGTGGTGCCCTCTTGAAGGGGGGACGCTCATCCCCGAAGGCTTCAAGGCGAAGCAAACACGGTAGTCAGTCGGGCTGATCAGGTATGTGCTCTCTATCTGTTGGCTTTAAAACAGAGATCTTTCAACTCACCACAAGTGCGGCACTACTGAGGTGCAGTGTCTCCGCTGTTGGGTTGCCAGATGAAGACCTGCTATTGATTGCCCCAGGAAA
>JADBJO010001115.1:7500-20000 GCA_016801955.1 Conus betulinus
TCGTCTGTTTTTCCCCCACTTCACCAGGTTTGCATTTGAGGGCAGAAGGTCATATGCAGATCTGAGAATGAAGCTGATCCTGAGAGGGGCCATGTGCCAAATGTCATTCCAAGTGAGACTTCTTTGGAGTGCATTCTCCCACGTTGTCCATTGCCCTTGCTGGCTCTGCTGGACTGCTTTTTGGAGTCTTTTTCGGTCTTCTTTTTTTCTCATCTCCTGAATCATCATGTCTCTTTTGGCTTTTCCTTGGCCTTTGACCACCATTCAGTTTTGGTCACCCCCAGTCCTTGTCTGTTGGTCTGTGTGTGTGTCTGTTATTTCTCTGATCTTGAGACTTTCTTTTGCAGAATCCATCGCCTCTTGAACTTTCCATTTTCTGCCTGTCTTCAGCTGGGGCTTGATTGCTTCTACCACCTTGTCTCCTGAGTCCTCCAGCATGCTTTGAAGTCTGATCTTCCCTGCTTTGTATTCCTCCAGGATGGATTTCAGTGGTAGTTTCAGCTTTGCTTGGCGACAGTACAGCGCTATGTCAGTCAGACAGGGTGGGACACCAAGCCATTTCCTTGTGAACTTGTTGATTTTGGATTCCATTGCCTCCACTATGCTGGTGCAGATGTCGTATATCATCAGAGGCCATAGGAGCTTTGGTATCAGCATGAACTGCAGACACCAGACCTTGTATTTGCCAGGGAGCCCACACTGGTCAATGGTCTCCAAGCCTTCTTCCGACATCTGTTTGGTTTCTTTTGCTCTTTGTGTGTCTTTCAGCGTATCATCATACCATCTTCCATCATACCATCTTCCACTGGCTGACTGGCTCTTCTGAAACTGTTGGAATGGGATTTAAGGTGCATGTTTATATATTATTTGATTTAAGGTGCATGTTTACATATTATTTGATTTAAGGTGCATGTTTACATATTATTTGATTTAAGGTGCATTTGTACATATTATTTGATTTTAAGGTGCATTTGTACATATTATTTGATTTAAGGTGCATTTGTACATATTATTTGATTTAAGGTACATTTTTACATATTATTTGATTTGTGCAAGTCAGTATTCGATATATCCAGACTTTGTGGGTTTTTTCAGTGTGCATGACTTCCATAACTCCCATCCTTTACCGTTTACTCTTTCTTGAAATGTAAAGAACTGTTCAGCATTTTTATGGAATATGCGCTATAGAAATTATTATTATTATTATTATTATTATTATTATTATTATTATTATTATTATATTATTATTATTATTATTATTATATTATTATTCCTGTATCGCTGTGTCTCTGTCTGTCTATCTGTCTGTCGGTTGGTCAGTCACTCTGTCTGCCTCTCTGTCCCTCTCTTCCTGTCTCTATCTGTATCTCTGTCCTTCTGTCACTGTCTCTTTCTCTCTCTTACTCTCTCTCTCTCTCTCTCTCTCTCTCTCTCTCTCTGCCTCTGTCTCTGTCTGTCTGTCTGTCTGTCTCTCTCTCTCTCTCTCTCTCTCTCTCTCTATCTCTGCGTCTCTCTCCCTCCCTCTACCTGTCTCTTTCTCTCTCATGCTCACTCTGTCTCTCCCTTCCCTCTCACTCTCTCTCCCTTGCTCTCTGTGTCTCTCCCCTTCTCTCTCTTTCTCTCTCCCTGTCTCTCTCTCATTTTTCTCTCCCTTATGTCTCTCTCTCTCTCTCTCTCTCTCTCTCTCTCTCTCTCTCTCTCTCTCTGTCCATCACCACTGCCACCACCACCACTGTTACCACCATCACCATCACTATCATCATCACCACCACTCATCTCCTATAACCTACACCAAATGCATTGGAATAGCGTATCAGTCGCTACATTTGCATACCTACCAGCTTTGAGAAAGGGTGAGTATAGCTGACAGTCTTTGAAGGAAGAAATCGTCCACCAAAGATATCGGACTCAGACAAATAATCCATAAGTCCTATATCATTTGATATCCCCCCCCCCCCCCCCTCCCTCTTCCCCGACCCAACTTGTCCAAACTGGCGGTGCCAGGGCCAGTGTCAGAGGACGTCTGATTGGTGTCATGGATCATCCCCTGGTACCACTGATAGCTTGGTAGGGTGCGGTGTGTGTGTGTGTGTGTGTGTGTGTGTGTGTGTGTGTGTGTGTGTGTGTGTGTGTGTGTGTGCAGTCTGTCTGCCTGTCTGTCTGTCTCTCTATGTTTATCTCTGACTCTGGCTGTGTCTCTGTCTGTCTCTTCTTCTTGTTCTTTTTCTTCTTCTTTTTCTTTCAATCTCTCTCTCTCTCTCTCTCTCTCTCTCTCTCTCTCTCTCTCTCTCTCTCTCTCTCTCTCTTTCTCTCACTCACTCTTTCTCTCTCTCCCACTCTCTTTTTTTTTTCACTCACTCTCTCTCTCTCTCTCTCTCTCTCTCTCTCTCTCTCTCTCTCTCTCTCTCTCTCTCTCTCCGTCTGCCTCTCACTCTCTCTTTCTGCCTTTCTCTCAGTCCATCTACCATCACCACTACCACCACCACCATCACCCATCCCTTATAACCTACACCAAATGAATTGGAATAACATTAAAGCTGCTATATTTGTATACCTACCAGCTTTGAGAAATGTTGAGTACAGCTGGCAGTCGTTTGAAGGAACAAATCTTCCAGCTAAAATATCGGACTCGGACGGATAATCCAACAGTCCTGTATCGTCGTTTGCTATGATTCTCCCCCTCCCCTCCCTCTCCCCCAACCCAACTTGTCCAGATTGGCGGTGCCAGGGCCAGTGTCAGGGGACGTCTGATTGGTGTCATGGATCATCCCCTGGTACCACTGATAGGGTACGGGGGGTGTGTGTGTGTGTGTGTGTGTGTGTGTGTGTGTGTGTGTGTGTGTGTGTGTGTGTGTGTGTGTGTGCGTGTGTGTACGTGCGTGTGTGTGTCTCGCTCTCTAATCATTTCTCTCCTTCTCTCGCTCTCCTCCCCCCCCCCCCCCTCTCTCTCTCTCTCTCTCTCTCTCTCCCTCCCTTTTCCCTATGTTACAATCAACGTTTCAATCATTTTTGTTGTTGTTATGTTGAAATGTATGTTGCGTGCTCCTGTGGACGGACGAGAGGGCCCCCACAATAAATGGCGTAGCGTGAAAGCGCGCGCCAAGTGTCAAGCGTCAAACGTCACTCCCATTTCTCTATCTCTGTCTCCACACTAGCACATCAACATCACCACCACCCATCCCCTATAACCTACACCAAATGAACTGGAATAACATATCAGCTGCTATTTGCATACCTACCAGCTTTGAGAAATGTTGAGTGCAGCCGGCAGTCTTTTGAAGGAAGAAATCGTCCACCGAAGATATCGGATACAGACAGATAATCCATAAGTCCTGTGCCGTTTGCTACGATTCTCTCCCATCCCCCTCCCCTCCCTCTCCCCCAACCCAACTTGTCCAAACTGGCGGTGCCAGGGCCAGTGTCAGAGGACGTCTGATTGGTGTCATGAATCATCCCCTGGTACCACTGATAGCTTGGTAGGGTGCGGTGTGTGTGTGTGTGTGTGTGTGTGTGTGTGTGTGTGTGTGTGTGTGTGTGTGTGTGTGTGTGTGTGTGTGTGTGTGTGTGTGCAGTCTGCAAGAAGATGGGTCTGTCTCTGTCTGTCTGTTTGTCTCTCTCTCACTCCCTCTTTCCCCGTCTCTCTCTCTCTCTCTCTCTCTCTCTCTCTCTCTCTCTCTCTCTCTCTCTCTCTCTCTCTCTCTCTCTCTCTCTCTCTCTCTCTCTCTTCACCCCGCCGCTTACTATGCATATTTGTATGTTGCTTGTTTGCGAAAGTGTACAAGTGTTTGGGTGGGTGTTTGGGGAGGGGCGTTTTCTTGGTGGGGATTGTGAAAATGGAAGTGTGTTACCTTTCTTTGATGTCATTTCCATTTTCTGTATTTTCAAACATTTTTTGTGTGTTCAGTCTCTTGTTTATTTGTTTTTGTTTGTTTGTTTTGTCATTTGTTCATTTTTCATTTCGCATTTTTTTTTGTTCCCCTCTTGGGCGAGGGCTGGATGTAAAAAAGCATGAACTTGCTTATCTATTACCCTCGATAATAAAGAATTTGTCTTGTCTTGTCTTGTCTCTCTCTTTCCCCCTCTCTCTCTTGTCTGTCTGCCTTCTGTCTATCTCTCTCTCTGTATCTGTGTGTCTGTGTTGCTAGATTCCGAACGAGAAGCATGGGACTTAATGCCAATAAAAGATGGTTTACAAATTCTGAAATTAATCTGATTTGCCCAATATGTTTCAAAGAAAATGAAGATGAATATCATTTTGTATTTCGGGTGTGAAGAATATAGGAAAGATTGTGTTGTTTTCAAGTCTCATTTCAGGTTATCCCATAACCTGTCTGCTATTTTGTCATGTGACAGAGAAGATATTTGATACCATTTGCAAAGTATCTAACGGATGCTTTCAATTATAGAGAGAAAAAAACTTAAAATCTAAATGAAAATGCATTTAAACACGTTTGTTACAGAAATATCAGTTTCATGCACATTCATGGACGTTTAATGGATGGTCTTATGTTTGAGATATTACAAACACTTGCTTTTTGATGATTAAATTTTTCTTTTTTGTGTGTGTTTTTCAATTATGAAGCATCAGACATGTACCCTCTTGACATAAACCATTGTCAATAAAAGGTGTCATTGTCATTGTCATTGTCATGTGTGTGTCTGTGTGTCTGTCTGTCTGTCTGTCTCACTCTCTCTCTCTCTCTCTCTCTCTCTCTCTCTCTCTCTCTCTCTCTCTCTCTCTCTGTCCGTTTCCTTCTCCCCCTCTCTCTCTCTCTCTCTTTGTAAGTGAATGAGTGTGTGGTGTGTGTGTGTGTGTGTGTGTGTGTGTGTGTGTGTGTGTGTGTGTGTGTGTGTGTGTGTGTGTGTGTGTGTCTGTCTGTCTGTCTGTCTGTCTGTCTGTCCGTCTGCCTGTCTGTCTGCGTGTGTGCGTTCGTTTGTGCTTCTTTGAGTGAGTAAGTGAGTGAGTGACTGAGTGAGTGAGTGAGTGTGTGTGTGTGTGTGTGTGTGTGTGTGTGTGTGTGTGTGTGTGTGTGTGTGTGTGTGTGTGTGCGTGCGTGCGTGCGCGCGCGCGCGTGTGTGTGTGTACGTGTGTGTGTGTGTGTGTGTGTGTGTGTGTGTGTGTGTGTGTGTGTGTGTGTGTGCGTGTGTGTGTGTGTGTGTGTGTGTGTGTGTGTGTGTGTGTGTGTGTGTGTGCGTGCGTGCGTGCGTGTGTGTGTGTGTGTGTGTGTGTGTGTGTGTGTGTGTGTGTGTGTGTGTGTGTGTGTGTGTGTGTGTGCTTAGAATGACAAGGAATTAGGATTTAGAGTGTTCAATGCAGACTATAGTCTTAAACAAAGGGTTTTAAACAATCACTCATCTCTTAGTGTAATGCTGATTGATAAGAATGAGGATGACGAAGACGACTACTGATTTCCATTCCGGTTGAAACTGTATGACAGGGCTGAAATCTACAATTAGTTTCATAATATATCCCGGCGTGTCAACCAAGCCCGAGAGATACCGACACCTACTGTGTGTGGTGAGGGAAATCGGAGCCACACTGTCAAAGACGCATCCATTTAGTGGATGAAACTGGACTGTGTGGTCTTCTCAGTCTTCTTCCCCAACTGAACCCGTAGCAAACTCACCTCTGGGTGGGAGCCGATCAGGCAGAACAAAATCCCACATGACTCTGATGGGAATTGAACCGAGGACTTCCCAGCCGCTTACCACTTCGCCACGGCTGATGGTGTGGTCAGTCCTCTTGTGTGTGTGTGAGCTGGCAGTCTTGGGTGTGTGTGTGGGGGGGGGGGGGGGAGGGGGGGAGGGGATCAATGTTCCATGGGCGTGATTTGTTCATACAAATCTTTTCTAAGTTCCTGTACTGTTGCTGCCACGATTTCTCAGCGTGTCATGGTTGGCTGCACAGATAATCAGTGAGGTGGTTGATGGATGATATTGATCATCCGAGAAGGATAGCTTCGGTACAAGAGCGAGAGCCCTGTCTGTCTGTTGGTCTGTCTCTTTGTCTGTCTGTCAGTGGTTCCGTATATCTTCCTAAAGGTTTAAACCTTTCTATCTGTTTGTTTAGCTATTCTTGCTCTCTCTCTGTCTTTTTCCTCTCTCTCTCTCTCTCTCTCTCTCTCTCTCTCTCTCTCTCTCTCCTCTCTCTCTCTCTCTGTTACTCTCTGTCTGTCTCTCACTGTCTCAGCCTCTCTCTCTCTCTCGCTCTCTCTCTCTCTCTCAAAAAGAAAGAAAATCTCTTTCCCTTCCCTTTTCTCTCGTTCGATATTATATACAGTTTTCTTTGGGAGTACCAGCCGCCGGGGCGAAGTGGTTAGCGTCGCGTACTCCCGGCTGGGAGGTCGTGGGTTCGAATCCCATCAGAGTCATGTGGGTTTTTCTGCCCCGACCGGCTCCTACCCAGAGTTGGGTTTGCTGCGGGACTCAGTTGGGAAGACTGGGGACCACACAGTCGAGTTTCATCCCACTTACTGGATGCGTTTCTGAGAGTGTTGCTCAAATTCCCTGACCAACACTGCAGGTGCCTGTATCTCTCGGGCCTGGTTGACGCCGGGGATATACTATGAAAGGAAAGCGTAGAGTACAGCCCTGTCATGTAGTCTCAGACCGAAATGGAAATCCGTAGCGTCATCTTAATCATCCTCATTGTCATCGATCAGCATTAAAAAAAAGATGTCTCAAGTTCTGTGGGCCCTTCATGCCCTGCTCTCATGGTGACCTCAATTTCGATGTCGTCTCCACGTCTGTGGTCTTGGTTTGGTTCCGTCGGGGTCACCGGTATCGGCGAGTCGGAGGCCGGAAATAGCTCAGTTGGTAGAGCGCCGGACTCGTGATCTGAGGTTACGGGTTCGAATTTCGGTACAGGGGGATTTTTCCCTCGGAGTTAACATTGGTTTTGACTCCATTCCCCATACAGTCCTTCGAATGAGACTATAAACCGAGGTTCCGTGTGTGAATGCACGCATTATAACATCTTGCACACACGTAAAATCCCATCACCAACTTTCGGAAGAGAAGGCCAGTTTGGCCGTTGGTATGGATGACACGTTACACATAGCATGCTCCCTGCGTGAGAGATTGAAAGAATGGAGGAAGTAAGGAAAACTGAGTGAACGATATTGAACAATATTGACTGGATGACACGGGGAAACGACTGAATGAAGCGCCAGCTGGGGAGTTCTCTTTGGAGTTCAGGAGGAAAAAAAAAAATCATGGAGGAAGAAGGATAGAAGACAACAGTAGCAAAGTTTCTCTGCTTTCATTAACTAAGATAGTGTCATCATGGATAGCGACATTCCACTTGTTGATCACAAGTTTCTCTGCTTTAATTGAATAAGGGAAATCATGGACAGCCACATTCCACTTGTTGATCACAAGTTTCTCTGCTTTAATTAACTAAGGGAATATCATCATGGACAGCCACATTCCACTTGTTGATCACAAGTTTCTCTGCTTTAATTAACTAAGGGAATATCATCATGGGACAGCCACATTCCACTTGTTGATCACAAGTTTCTCTGCTGTAGTTAACTAAGATAGCATAATCATGGATAGCCACATTCGACTTGTTGAACACAAGTTGAACCACGATCTGTAGTAATCATCTATTCTGTGTAGATAGTTTTGAGAAAATCACATAACAGTTTTGTGATTTATGATTGTTGGCATGTTCTTTGTCTTTATTTACCCAGTTTTTTAACATATAGCTTAGACCAACATCATCTCAAAGCTTGTTTGTTTTTATTCCCAGATTGACTCACAAATAGCTTTACACAACAAAATCGCAAAGCACACACGTTGCCCCGTGCCCACACATCCATACACACACATGTGTACATTCATTACTCAAACATACACTAATAAAAATGGTACAATCAATGCTAGGTAGGCACTTAAGGGTCATACCCAGCGCGTTGGGCTAATGCTGTAGGTCAGACATCTGCTGAGTCGTGGTCACGAGACCCGTCTTCTTCAATTCTCTCATCTTAGTTGTTAGTTCATTTATCCATCAGCTTAAAATCATGCGCAGTGTGGTCTCCAAACTTAGCGGATGTAGTGCAGCGTATGTGCACTAGTCTTCTGGCAGTGACGCCTCCTTGATGAAACTGAAACATGGATTTGAATTTTATCCCCCCCCCCCCCCCCCCCCCAGCCCCGTTACCCGTAAGTTCATATAGCATGCTCAAATCTGATGAAAACTAACTTGAAGTTCTTGAAGAGAATGGATGGAGATAAATGGATCGCTTGTTCTTCATTTTCATTGTCCTGAGTATTGTGTCTCTTTCCTGAAGAAGACCTGAGAGGTCGAAACGCGTCATGCTTTTGTCTTGTGATTCGTTTATCTATGTTTTTTCGGCAGAGTCTTCTCAAGTTTTTTTTTTTCAAAACTTGTTTAGATTTCCGCCTGCAGTCGCCTCACATTGCAGCTAAGGGAAAAAAAAAATCGCCCCAATAACATATGCACGCGCGCGCGTCAACGAGCAACCGACGGGGGAGTGTGATTGATGGCATTGATCTGGTCAGAAAAGGAAAGGAATTCTGGAGCATTTTCAGAGTCAGACAACATGGGCATGTCAAGTCTGGCATACGTCAATGGAGGGAATATCTCCTGAGTATTGATTGACTGCCTCCGGTTGGCTGCTGAATGGATGGACGGAAGGGGGGGGGGGGGGGGGGGGGGGGGAGGATGGGGTGAAAGTGTTGGGAGTCGTAGATGGATGATGGGACATTTTTCGAGTGGTGGGATGATGCTTTGAATCCTAAAGCAATATTTTTTTGCCTCCGAAAAAACTCTCTGTCTATCTATCTATCTATCTATATTCTATCTATCATACATACATATCTATATATATATATACATATATATATATATATATATATATATATATATATATATATATATATATATATATATATATATATATATAGTATGTACACACACATAGATACATATATGTTTGCATTGTGTAATGACGGAAAAAGAAGACGAACTGCATTTTGTTTTATTCTGCTGCAAGTTGTCTAGTCTAAGAGCTCAATATATACCAGTTAAACCTTCCAGGGATCCCTGTCAATTTCGGTTAAGTCTGCTTATGGCATCTCAGAATGAAAGTGTAGTAAGAAATTTCACAATTTACTCGTTCAAGGCATTTCAATTTAGATCAGTTATGACTTCGTGAATGAGAATTTCATTTCATCCAGTCTTTGATGTGTTATGTAAATTCATTCATTGTTGTAACTTTCTCCATACCCACTTCATAAGGGGCAATGGCCTTTATATGAAGTAAACCATCTGAGTTCTGAGATCTCTCTCTTCTCTCTCTCTCTCTCTCTCTCTCTCTCTCTCTCTCTCTCTCTCTCTTCTGCCCCCCCCCCACCCCCCCCCCCCCCCCCCCTTACAAATTCCATCCCCAATTTGTTTTAAATTACGTATTTTCATGCTGTACGAAAAAAAAAATTGCATGTTGTGCCTTGCTCTCTCTCTCTCTCTATCTCTCTCTCTCTCTCTCTTCTCTCTCTCTCTCTTTTTTTTTTTTTTTTTTTTTTTTTTTTTGCCCCCACCCTCACCCCACTTACAAATTCCATCTCAATTTGCTAAAACACGTTCTACGTATTTTCATGCCGTACAAAAAATGATGCATGTTGCGCCTTGCTCTCTCTCTCCTCTCTCTCTCTCTCTCTCTCTCTCTCTCTCTCTCTCTCTCTCTCTCTCTCTCTCTCCAAATTCCATGTCACTTTGCTGAATTTCTTTTAAGCATTTTCATGCCTTATGAAAAATGAATATATGTTGTGCCTTTTTTTTTCTCTCTCTCTCTCTCTCATTCTCTCTCTCTCTTCTCTCTGTCGCTCTCTCTCTCTCTCGGTCTCTCATTCTCTGTCTTTGTCTGTCTGTCTGTCGGTCTGTCTGTCTGTCTGTCTGTCTGTCTGTCTGTCTGTCTGTCTCTCTCTGTCTCTGTCTCTCTGTCTCTCTCTCTCTCTCTCTCTCTCTCTCTCTCTCTCTCTCTCTCTCTCTCTCTCTTTGTGCGTTCGTTCGTGTGTGTGTTCCGAATTCTGTACGTACTTTGTCATATTCATTTTACTGTCTGCTTTTATACATGCTACTAAGTTGTACGTTTTAGTAGATTTCCATTTCAAAATTATTACATTTTACGCTTAATTACTACTTTCCATTTCTGTTGTACCCCCTCTCCCTTCCACCCTCCTCTCTCTCTCTCTCTCTCTCTCTCTCTCTCTCTCTCTCTCTCTCTCTCTCTCTCTCTCTCTCTCTTCTTTTTTTTGCTCCCCCTCCCCCCTCCCAAATTCCGTTTCACTTTGCTAAATACGTTCTACGTATTTTCATGCCTCGCGAAAAATGATGCATGTTGTGCCCCCCCCCTCTCTCCTCTCTCTCTCTCTCTCTCTCTCTCTCTCTCTCTCTCTCTCTCTCTCTCTCTCTCTCTCTCTCTCTCTCTCTCTCTCTTTGTGCGTGAGTGCGTGCGTGTGTGCGTGTATGCGTGTGTTCCGAATTCTGTACGTACTTTGTCATATTCAGTTTACTGTCTGCTTTTATATATATGCAAATCTTGTGCGTTGCAGTACATTTCCATATGTTCCTCCCGCCCATCCCCACCCCCACTCTCTCCTTCCCCTTCATTATTGTTATTTTCATTTATTTATGTTTGTTTGTTTGTTTTCATTTTCCTTCTATTTTCATTTGATGTTCCTTTATGATTGCATGACCGCTTTGTTTGCATGTTTGCTTTCTTACATTATTTCATTTCAGTGCATATTGTAGTCCTTACTCAGGGCGAGGGACTGGATGTAAAAAAAACGCGTCAGTGCTTATATCTATTAACCTCTTAAACAAAGAATTTTGTCCTCTCTTGTCTTGTCTCCTCTCTTTTGCTCCTCCCTCCCCCCCCCCCCCCCCCCCCTTTTTTTTTTTTTCTCTCAAAAGATTCCACGTATCTATTCCATACCCACCCACCCCACCCACCACACCCACTACACCCACCCCACCCAGATCCCCGTTCCAACACGCTTACCCTCTGATTGCCTGACACCCCCCCCCCCACCACCACCTCTCCTTCATCCACAACCCCTTTCTCCCATCCTACACCCTCCACCCGATCGTTTTCCCCCTCCGTTCCCAACTTTCACCCCATCCCAACCCCCACACCACCGTCCTTCTCCTCTGTCTTCTCTCCCCAAATTTTGCACAAAAAGAAGAACAGCACGCTCTCATGTCCGGCGTCATTGAGAAGAGAGAAACTTGGGACCAGATCGATGGATGTCAACATGGGGACTTCGGGTGTGGACATTGACCGTCGTCCATAGACATGGATGTCGATTTCCGTGTAGGGACCATAATATTGTGTTTGACCATAGCGATATTGAGAGGCGGCTGCTTAAACAGTGGGGATGAAGCTATGAAAAGCTACTAGAGTCAGAAGACATTTTTCTTTCTATTTTCTTGTGTGTGTGTGTGTGTGTGTGTGTGTGTGTGTGTGTGTGTGTGTGTGTGTGTGTGTGTGTGTTGTGGTGTTTAGCATTATATTGTTTGGCCAATCAGTGGGCGATTGCATCTCTTAGGAGATCCAAGTATAGGTTGTTCTGCACAATTCTTAGCTGCTGACAATGCTTGGGTTATTGAACAGCAGAGCTGACCACTCAGACTGATCCTTATTTTTTGATCTCCCTTGCATCCGTAAATGGATCCTCAAGCATAGGCTCAAAGATTGTCCCCTACATTTGATACTGTTTGCTTAATGTTTTAGGTTTTCCAACAACTTGTTTCCTCTCCACACTTTCGTATTGTTTCATTTACTACCTTTCGCTGGCTACTTTGGGGGTGCTGTTGGATTTTTTTTTCAACCCCAGGGTGGTGAGAATACCACAGAATTATGGGACTGTGGTGTGTCTCTAATTGACGCCCCTATCAGCCGTGTCTCCGTGATGAGTCCGATCCAGCGGACAAAGGCCTGGGAAGCAGGCAATACACATAGATCTGCCTTCGAGAGGGAATACGATGGTTCCCTCATGCAGCTGGTGAAAGGTTTTCATATTTATGATATATATTTTCACAGTTTCTTCATCTTCAACCCCATTTTTGTCTCGAATCTTAGCGAAGTCATTACTATAATGATGGAATAATGTTTAACCTGCACTTGTTTTCTCCCACTACTTAATTGTTCTGTCTGTGTGAGAGAGAGAGTGCGTGTGTGTGTGCGAGCGTGCGCGTCTGTCCTCTGTGTGTGTGTGTGTGTGTGTGTGTGTGTGTGTGTGTGTCCTCAAATCTCCATTTTTTTTTTTACATTTTGTTTATATCTGGGGCCTCCATTCTCCCAAATTTTGTCACCCCCCCCCCCCCTTTTTTTTTTTTTTTAAATAAAATAAAGACCAACCTATGCTCGTAATGCAATGTCTGTGTGTTGTTTACAGATGGACAGTGGGGTGCGTTTTCTTTTTAACGATTAATGCATAACAAATCTCTTGTTTCGACCAGCCGCCGTGGCGAA
>JADBJO010001115.1:30000-32500 GCA_016801955.1 Conus betulinus
TTGGTCCTCCTACTCAAGTCTGAAAAAGTTTAGGTAATGAATCAGCCTAAGGTCGCCTCACTTTGCAACTAAGTCCTATTCAAGATTACGGCGACGACTTCAGACAATGGCTTTCACAAACATATGGTGTGCGCTTACAGCTTATGCTTGTTTATTTCTTCTTAAAAAAAAAAACAAAAAACAAAAAAACAAAACAAACAAAACACAAAAAAAAAACTAGTCTTCGCCGAGTCATCTTGATGACGTTGGATGGAGTGATTTTTTTTTTCTTCCTTTTATGTATTTTTATCGTTTCGTCCGCTTTTTTTCCTCATTTTTTAAAAAAAGGAAATTATGGAATTTGTCAAATATTTCCACACACACACACACACACACACACACGGTCACAGAACTTTCCCAGGTTATGTGATCTGCAGACCATGGTAGATTACATTCCAGTTTATGGCGGCATTCACTTCAGATGGTGTAGCCAACTGGGATAACCGTCCCAGAGGTATTGGGGTGATCAAGGGTGGTGGACAGGGGAGGGGGGGGGGGAGAGGGGAAATGGGAGAAAAGGGGAAAGGGAGAGGGTATAAAACAGTGCTGTGTTAGCACCAGAGCGACAGCGCATTACGGCGGTTAGTGAAAGGGAAGTGCCGATGAGGGCTGGAAACCCCCAAGAGATTTAAGTCATCCTGACGACGTTGGATGGATTGATTTTTTTTTTTCTCCTTTCATGTCTTATGTTTTCATCGATTCGTCCGCTTTTACGTCACACTTCTGTAGGAAATTATAGAACTGGTTACATTTTTTGATAGCCCCATTCCCCCCCATCTCTGGTCACAGAACTTTCCCAAGTTATGTGATCTGCAGACCATGATAGATTACATTTCCAGTTTATGTCGGCGTTCACTTCAGATGATGTGGCGGCCAACTGGGATGACCGTCCCAGAGGTAGGGGGGTGGTCGGGGATGGGGGGGTGTGGGGAGACAGGGGGCAGAGGGGAAATGGGAGAAAAAGGGAAGGGAGAAGGTATCAAACAGTGCTGTATTAGCACCAGAGCGACAGTGCATTACGGCGGGCAGTAAACGCAAAGCGCCGATGAAGGCTGGAAACCCGCAAGAGACTTATAATTACATGGCGAGCGTCTGGATGCAACTCCAAACTCTGACTGCAAGCCACTGCCTCTTTCTTCCCCTTACTGACCTGATAACGATGGTGAAGTGTCCACGCTTATCCAGAACTGTCTACGCTTTGTCATTTTCGTCTCCTACCCATGACTACTGACATGCATTTGATCCTCTTATTCAAGTTTATGGTGATGACTTCAGACGATGACTTTTGCAAACATCGTTTGTGCATGTACAGGTTATGCATGTGCTGTGTCTTCTCAGCAACCCTGTCTCTGCCAAGTCATCTTGACGACATTGGACGGATTGATTTTTTTTTTTCTCCTTTTATGTGTTATGTTTTCATCGAATTGTCCGCGTTTACGTTCTACTTCTATAGGAAATTATGGAATTTGTTACATTTTTTCGCCACCGCCACCCACCCACCCCATCTCTGGTCACAGAACTTTCCCAAGTTTCCAGTTTATGTCGGCGTTCACTTCAGATAATGGGGCCAACTGGGACAACCGTCCCAGAGGTAGGGGGGGGGGGGAAGGAGAGGCAGGGGGGGGGGGGGGGGAGAGAGGGGAAATGGGAGAAAAGGGGAAGGGAGAGGGTATCAAACAGTGCTGTGTTAGCACCAGAGCGACAGTGCATTACGGCGGGCAGTAACGCAAAGCGCCGATGAGGGCTGGAAACCCACAATAGACTTATAATTACATGGCGAGCGTCTGGATGCAACTCCAAACTCTGACTGCATGCCACTGCCTCTTTCTTCGCCTCGCTGTCCCTCTGCCCCCGTTTCCCTGTGAAGGTGCAGTGGGTGGGGGGATAGGCTGGAGACTCTTTAAAGCATGATTATCTTTGTGAAGGTGTCATGGGTGGAGAGAGAGGCCGGAGATTCTTTCAGCAGGAATTATCTCTATGCTTGAGACTCTTTCAACAGGAATTGTCTCTATGCTTGAGACTCTTTCAGCAGGAATTATCTCTATGCTGGATACTCTTTCAGCATGAATTGTCTCTATGCTGGATACTCTTTCAGCAGGAATTGTCTCTATGCCCTTTGGACAGTCTGTAATATCCTCTTTTTTGTTACTTTATTGGGACCCCCCCCCCCCCCCCCCCCCCCCCATCCTCTCACAGTTTATAAACTGTAGTCCACTGTTTTTTCGCGCCCCTAACCTTGTGGCCCATTTACCCATCTTTATTCGGGAAAATGTCTACACGTATATTTGGGGCAGGAATAGCTCAGTTGGGAGAGCGCTGGACTCGTAATCCAAGGGTCGCGGGGTTCGAATCTCCTCTGCCGGGCCTTTTCGGTACAGGGGGATTTTTCCACCAGAGTTAACAGTAGTTTTGACTCCATTCCCCATACAGTCCTTCGAATGAGACTATAAACCGAGGTTAG
>JADBJO010001115.1:47500-52500 GCA_016801955.1 Conus betulinus
TATTGCTCTTCGTGTGTGTGTGTGTGTGTGTGTGTGGTGTGTGTGTGTGTGTGTGTGTGTGCGTGCAGCCGCGTGTGCGTGCGTGTGACTTTGTTTTTCTGAAGGGACTGCTGTATATTTGACTTGTTCGTGACAGGGGCTTGACATGTTTGGCTTACCAAAACTTACAGACTGGGAAACCTCCTCTCTGGATCCGTGTGACCTGTGGCATGGGGGTTGGATCGGGGGGATTGGGGGGGTGGGGGTGGGGGGTGGGGGGTGGGGGGGGGGGGGGGGGGGGGGGGGTGGGGGGGGGGGGGGGGGGGGAGTAACAGCCGCCGCAGCGCAGGCTGTTTGTCTTAGATTTTTGAGTTGTCATGTAAACGCTGTAGTCTGAAAAACAAACAAGGAAACAACAGGAAGAAGAAGAACAACAGCAACAAAGACGATGGTTTTATATTTAGACACTTTACCAAGAAAATGTCGAACAAAAGCTGGGTTTGTGCGTGTGTGTTACATCTGGATGAATGTTGAGTGAATTACTAACGGAAAGGAGCAGAATAAGGGACTGAAAAGTCTTTAAGAAAAAAAACAAAAAAAAAAACAAAAAAACTTTTTTTTAAATTTCGTTTTATTTAGATATAATTAATGTAGTTAATGTCAGACTACACGACTTGCTGAGTTCCGTTAGCTGTGTAAGCTTTTTCCTGATTGGTGCCCACATAACGCGGCGTTAACCTACGACTGTGTCTGGATTGTAATGTTTTTTATTTCATTATTATTTTTTTTAAAAGTGTTGTCATTGTTTTTGTTTGTTTTGTTTGTTTTTGTTGTTGCTCAGTCTCATAACCGCATTCCTTTCTTTTTTTCTTTTGTTGATCTTTTGCTCCTCCAAATTTTTTTTTGTGCCAAAAAAGTACATCCTCCCAAAGAGACAATAGTGGATGCAGTTTACAATAAACGAAGGAGCAAAGCATTAATCCAGTAAGTTATTTAGTTGATAATTAATCAAGAAACGCCAGCAATCTCTCTATGATCAACGAAAGTTCTAGAAAGGTAAGCCGGAAATGTGCATGTGCGCACAGTATGAATTTGTTCATGTACACATAGATCGGGCAGTGCGGGTACACCTTTGTGCGTGCATATGCATGTTATCAATCTTTCTAGCAATCTATCTGCCTGACTGTATGTCTACGTCTGTCTAGTCCGTCTTCCCTTATCCGTATTCTTCTCCTCTCCCTCTCTCTCTCTCCTCATCTCCCCCCCCCCCTCTCTCTCTCTCTCTCCCTGTCTTTTGTCTCTGCCTTTCTATGGAGACACTTACACCACGCATGAAAGATTGTGATAAAACACGCAAGAGACACGCGTAAAAAACCAGGAAGCTGGCGCTTACGCCCGTGTACACTCAAGCGTTCTGACTCTCTCTCTCTCTCTCTCTCTCTCCCTCTCTCTCTCTCTCTCTCGCTCTCCTCCTCTCTCTCTCTCTCTCCTCTCTGTGACTCCCCCCTCTCTCTTTTACACACCCATACAACACATGCACTTATGCACACACACGTGTACACACACACACACACACAACACACAACCCACACACACATACACACACACACACACACACACACACACACACACACACACACACACACACACACACTCACACACAACTCACTCACACACACACCACTCTCTCTCTCTCTCTCTCTCTCCTCTCTCTCTCTCTCTCTCTCTCTCTCTCTCTCTCTCTCTCTGTCTCCCACTCATACGCACACTCACGCCTCCCTGCCAAATCCCCCTCTATCCCATATCTTTCAGATGCCACTGATTTAATTAAGGCACTGTAGAAAGCCTCCTTTGAAGCCCTCAGAAGTCAGGGGGACCTTGCCGCAGACGCACAGCTCCAGGAGGAGCCTCACTACACTGCAGACGAAGGGATCGTGCCGGGGAGGAAAAAGCCTGGGAGATGTGGAAGCCCCCAATAATCTGTGACAGCGCTTCCCTCCTTCCTTTTTCCACTTCATCTTCACATCGGCTGTCTGCGGTGTACCTGTACCTGTCTGCCTGCCTGCCTGCCTGCCTGCCTGCCTGCTCTGCTTGCCTGTCTGCCTGTCTGTCTGTCTGTCTGTCTCTCGGATGCACGATGGTCTGTGGGAGTTTGTTGTGTCTTTCCTTGTCTCTCTGATCATTAGTCTGGTGCCTTTGTCCTCATCTCAGTCTCTCTGTGGCCTGGCTGCTGCTTATCGGTTTTCTGTCTCTTCGTGTTTTTTCGTTCGGTCTGTCTCTTGTTCTCGTTCTCTCTCTGTCTCTGTCCTCTGTCTGTCTCTGTCTGTCTGTCTGTCTGTCTGTCTGTCTGTCTGTCCTGTCTCTCTCTCTCTCTCTCCTCTCTCTCTCTCTCTGTCTCTCTCTCTCCGTCTGTCGGTCTGTGCTAGCTCTGGTCTGTCTCTGTCGCTCTCTCCTCTCTCTCATCTCTCTCCTCTTCCCTCTCAATCTCTCCTCCGGCTCTCTCCCTCTCTCTCTCTCTCTCTCTCTCTCTCTCTTTCTCTCTCTCTCTCCTTCCTTCCTTCTCTCTGTGGCTCGCTTTTATGTCAATTCCCCGTCTCCCCAATCTCCATCTCTCTCTCTCTCTCTGTCTGTCATGGTCTGACTCTCTCCTCTCTATCTCCCTCGCTCTCTCCTCTCTCCCTCTCTCTCTCTCTCTCTCATCTCCTTCTCATCTCTCTCTCTCCCCCTCCCCTGTCACTCTGTTCTAATTCTCCTCTCTCCTTTCTCTCTGTGGCTACGTCGTTCCTCGGTACTCCAAGCCGCAATATCCTCTCCACTCCCTCTCTCCCAATCTTCCTCTCTCTCTTGGCCTCTCTCTTTGTCTCCTGTCTCCTCCATCTCCCGTCACAATCTCTTCTCTCTCCCCAGGTCTCTTCTGTCTGCTCTCTTCTGCTCTGTCTCCTCTCTCTCTCTCTCGCTCCTCTCTCTGTCTGCGTCTGTCTCTCTCTCCCCGCCTCCCCCCGCATCTCTCTCTCTATCCTCTCTCTCAATCTATCTCTGCCTACTCGCTCGTTCTCTCTCTCCTCTCTCTCCCAACATACACACACACATGCAGTGACAATTATTTCTCTTCTCTTTTCCCTCTGTTATTGTCTTTCTCTCTCCAACTCCGCCACCCCCACCCCCCTTCCTTTCTCCCTCTCTCTCTTTCACGCACAGACGTTTACACTCACATACACAACTGAACTAGTTGAGGTAGTAATCAGAAGAGGAAAGAATGGTGGGTGTCAGTCGTTCCTTGCCTAGATTAAAAGATGTTTTTTTTTGTTTGTTGTTTGTTTGTTTGTTTTTTTTTTGCTAACAATACGATAGGTAGATGTTATTTTGAACAGTTCGGCGGCCACCGATCGGGTCTCTACAGAGCCCAATAAACGGTCTTCAAAGGAAGTCTGATTATTTATTTATTGATTTTTTTTTTTTTTACCTTGCAGGGATTTTAACGGTAAGAACAAAATTAGAACTAGGGGGAAGGTGGCCTAGCTTGCCAAAGTAGAAGACCTTTCAGTGGACAATAGTACTTGATGATTTGGATTTACGTTCATTGCGACAATCATGGAAGCAGTACTAGAGTGTAAGAAAAGAAATGTCCTCCATCCCCCCCACCCCACCCCACCCCACCCCTTCCGTCGATCCCTCCCTCCTCCCTCACCGTCCCTTTCTCAGTTTAAAAAAAAAAAATCTTTCTTAAAAAAAATAACGTTCAGTAGCGGTGGTGGATCCTCATTATTAATGGCTGTGTGCATGGTGCTAGCTTTTTTCATTTTAGAAGCGATTAATTCAAAGCACTGGAGAGATCTCTTCGGAAGTTTCGAGGGAAATTGGAAAGGAAGGACAGACAAGGAGGTAGAAAGGAGGTGAGTAGGAGAAGAGAAAATCGCGCGCGCTAGTTAGTGTGTGTGTGTGTGTGTGTGTGTGTGCGCGCGCGCGCGCGCGCACGCGCGCGGCGATTGCGTATATGTGCGTGCGTACGTGCGGTGTGCATGAGTGTGGATGTGTATGTGTGCATGCGCGCCGCGCGCACGCATGTGTGTGTGTGTGTGTGAGCGCGCGCGCGTGTGTGTGTGTGTGTGTGGTGTGTGGTGTGTGTGTGTGTGTGTGTGTGTACCTGCGTGCATGTGTGTGTGTTGTGTGTGTGTGTGTGGCAATCAGAGAGAGGAGAGAGAGAAGAAAGAGATTGTCTGTGTGTGTACGTGCGCGTATGCATGCATGGTGTTAGTGTGTGTGTGTGTGTGTGTGTGTGTGTGTGTGTGTGTGTGTGTGTGTGTGTTGGCAGGAAGGTGTGGGGAAAGAGTGGGTGCGGGAAACTGGAATACATTGTGACACTCGGTCTCGCCTGGCCTTCTCCTCACAATCGTCAGTCGATATATATATTGGGATCGTCTGTCTTCAGCACTGAACTAGTTTCTTCTATCTGTCTGACGGTCTTTCTCTTTCCGTGGGCCCTGTGGCTCTCCGTTGTCTACCTCCTGCTTGTTTTTCTCTTATCTGGCTGGCTGTCGCCCCCCCCCCCCACCCCCCCCACCTCACGCACACGCACACACGCACGCGCACGCACACGCACACGCGCGCGCGCACACACCACGCACACACACACACACACAACGAACGCACGACCACGCACGCACTCACGCACGCACGCATGCATGGTCTCTCTCCCTCCCTCTTTACTCCTCTCTCTCTCTCCTCTCTCTTTTTCGTGTACAGACGGATGCGCAGAAAAGGTCTGTTTCAACTTCAAGATTGTTGTGTGTCTTTGGAAAACGGTTACATGGGGACAATATCCGGCAGTGGCGCTAGCTGCAACGGCGACAGCAGCTGCTGCACATTCTTGTTGAATTGTGTTTAGGGAAAAAAATCCCACAATTGTGAACTGATTCGAAGAGAGAGAGAGAGAGAGAGAGAGAGAGAGAGAGAGAGGAGGGAGAGAAGGAGCTAAGGAGGGAGGGAGAGAGAAGGGAGAAAGGCAAGAGAGAAAGAGAGGG
>JADBJO010001115.1:57500-65000 GCA_016801955.1 Conus betulinus
ATAACTCTAACCTGTGATAGCCGAGGATGCTGACGAATCGCACGAGCATACATGCGCATAGACATATTGATATGGAAAGAGGGAATGTGACCACGACGACGACCACTACCACCACACCACACCACCACCACCACCACCACCACCACAACCACTCCTCCTCCTCCTCCTCTCTCTCTCTCTTGCTCTCTCTCTCTCTCTCTCTCTCTAACTCTCTCTCTCTGTCTGTCTCTCTCTCTCTCTCTCTCTCTGAACAATTTAACTCTCCGTCTAGAGTCTGTCTGTGTCTCTCTGTTTGTCTGTCTGTCTGTCTGAACAATTTGAGTCCAGTCTAGAGAGCAAAAATATCTGGCAGTGATCGGTTGTCTCTGTGCTCAACTCCGTTCCCACCAGATTGAAAAGAACAACATTAGCAACAACATTAACAACAACAACAACAGGAGACCCCCTCTCCCCAACCAAAAAATCACATCCTTTATTCCGGTGCCGTAACCACGTACCTGGATACCAGGTACGAACAGACCAACACTACTCGTGGCCTCCGGGATATCACGGAGCCACGCACTACTGCAGCAAACAAGTCCCGTTCCAAGGCGGGTGCGGGAGATTGGCCAGGGCCCCATTGCACCGTGAGGGACGGGGGGAGGCCACTGGCCCAATCCGGAGGAGAAAACAGCCATTGACTTTTTTCCCCCCGGACACTGGGATTGATTGCCGAACACATTCTGCTGATACCGTGCAATTCTCCGGAGCCTAGAAGAGCCTTTTTCTCCCTCCCCACTCACACCGGTAAGGAGGAAGTTTAAGGAAGGTGTGTGTGTGTGTGTGTGTGTGTGTGTGTGTGTGTGTGTGTGTGTGTGTGTGTGTGTGTGCATGCATGCGCGCGCGCGTGCGTGCGTGTGTGTGGCGCTGGCACGTGTGGAGTGTAGTTACATATACGTAGTTACAGGCTGGCAAGTATACATGTCTGTGATTACATCATACGCGCGCGCACGTGTATGTATGTACGCGCGTGCGTGCGTGCGTGCGTGCGTGCGTGCGTGTGTGTGTGTGTGTGTGTGTGTGTGTGTGTGTGTGTGTGTTGGGGAGAGAGAGAGAGAGAGAGAGAGAGGAGAGTGTGTGTGTGTGTGTGTGTGTGTGTGTGGTGATAATGGAAAGGTCTGTCTTCTTCTGTGGTTCCCCAAGCTTGTGTCTGCTTCTGAAACTGACCGATCGAGAAAAAACAAGCGAGAACAATCATTTCTTCAATATACTTCTTTTTCTTCGGTCGATTTGTTTGGTTGCGTCAGGTCTTCAATCCTGTGGCCATGATCAAACCCACAACCTTCTCGAGGTCTTGACGGCTGCCCCCAAAGCTACATCTGCAGTTCTGCACCCTCTGGCCAGGTTTGACACCGTAGAACATCATGGGCTGGACAGTGTTGGAGTATGTGTGTTCTGGGGTCTGAGATCCAGTGCCACATAGGCATGCATCTGTGTGGGCAATCTTAATGCGGCTGAGGTGGCTCCGCAGTCGGCAGTGTCCAGTTCTCAGTTTGGAGACGATTGTTTGCTGGATATCTCCGAAGCTGATGGATTGGGTCAGCACCACTGTCTGCATCCAGCCTTCTCTTCCGCTGGTTTTGATATTGGTTGTGGATGATGGGTTTTGGCCTCTGTAGGCCACCGGATGGCTGAAATGCTCCATATTCCTGCCTTGGACAGAGCGTCAGCCTTCTCATTCCCAGTGATCCCACATTGAGATGGAATCCACTGGAGTACAATGGTACAAAGGCAGACTGTAGAAAATTGGTCCATTAAAGGGAGAAGGAAAAACGAAGAGAAGTTTTTTTTGTGGGTAAGTCGTTGAAAATGTCAAATTTTTTCTTCCGAACCGGGTGCTTCTGTCAGTAGCATACAGTTCCTTCCGCAATGGGAACGCCCCTGGGCGCATGAACAGCCTCGTCCTGAAAGATACCACTTAGCCTAGCGCGGATTCTGGAACTTTTTTTAATTGCTCCTTTTGAGCAGGCCTTGCAGATACCATCGATATGTTTTGACCTCTTGGACACAACATTCTTCTTCTTTCTTCTTCTTCTTCTCCTTTTTTCTCCTTCTCTTTTCTTCTTATTCATCCATCTCCTCTTCTTCTACTCCTTTTTCTTATTATTATTTTCCTTCTTCTTACTTTTATCTTCTCCTCCTTCCTCCTCCTCCTCTCCTCCTCCTTCCTCATCTCCTTTTCTTCTTCTTCTCCTCCTCCTCCTCCTCCATATCCTCCTTTCCTCTCCTTCTTCTTCCTTCTCCTCTTCTTCTTCTTCTCTCTTCTTCTTCTTCTTCTTCTTCGTATTCGTCGTCGTCGTCGTTGTCGTCGTCGTCGTCGTTGTCGTAGTCTTCTTCTTCCCTTTCCTCTTCTTCTGCTTCCTCTTCTACCTCCTCCTTTTCTTCTTCTTCTTCTTCCTCCTTAACTCTATGAGGATTCACCGGGCCACACACACTGAAGTCGGTCAAGAACAGTCATCAGATTGTCCAGTTCTGTCGGTTGTCGGACCCGACATATACAGACACAATGGATTCATTCGTAAAGAGAAAAACCAGCACCGGAAGATTATAGCTACACGCACGCACGCACGCATGCACACACGCACGCACGCACGCACGCACACATATACACACATGCCACCAATTTGGATTAGGATTGGTTGGAACCAGCACCGGAAGATTATAGCTACGCACGCACGCACGCACACACACACGCATGCACACACAAAATGCCACAATTAGGATTTTGCACTAAAGCACTATATAATCCTTGCAAGCGTTTTGAGGCTTGCCATAGATTTGAGCCAGCGTTTGATGTTAAACTGATAATCGATCAAAAGAACAACTCCCCGCCAATTGTTTCCCTTGTTTGGAGGATTTTCGCCAGTGAAACCACACTCTTTAAATATATGACCTTCCCCTTAGCTGTCGGCAGATTTCAAGCCTGTGCACTCACCTGTGATCCTATCTTTGCGCCAGCTGGAAGCGCCCAAATAGTCCCATTCAACTGATTTTAATCAGTCTGCTTAGAGCCAACGTGGCTTATACTTGATGGCCATATGAAAGGATGAGGAGGATCAAACTTTCAGACACAAGAAAAAATTCTCAAAGGAATCTAATTGCACCAGTCTATGAATACTCGACTCCTTAAGCAAGGCCTTGGCGCAATCATTGTTGGAGTGCACACACACACACACGCACGCACGCACGCACGCACGCACAGAATTTCGGTTGCGGCCATTGGCAAGTGTTACGACTGGTCAATGACTGTTTCTCCCCGTGGTTGGCCAGCCCTTCGTCCTTCACCCTTCTCCCCTCCTATCTCTCTCCCTTCCCCGCCCCCACTTTCCCCACCTCTCCTCCTCCTCCCCCCCCCCCCCGCTGGCGAAGTTTTTCCTACTATGAGATGTGATGGTATTGGTCTGGTTGCTATGAACACTCACTGTGTGGTCCTTGGATTTTTTGTTGGTTGGATTGGGTCGTATTTAGTATAGCGTTGTATTGCGTAAGGTGTTGCATTGTGATTTATTTTGTTACGTGACATGGTTTTGTATTATGAGAATACTATTGTGTTGTTTTGCATTGTATTCTGTGGTAATGTACTCTGTTCCGTTTTACATACCGCGTTGTAGCATGGTTGCCTTGATGTGTGTAGTACTGCATTATGCTGTTGTGTTCCGTTCTTTTGGATGACATATTGTTGTCTTCTGTTGTACTGGGTTGTGTCCTTTTGTGTTGAATTCGATTCTTGTTTTGTTGCACTGCGTCGTAGTGTTTGGCACTGTGTCACAAAGGGAGCTGTTTCATGTTCTTTCACGTTGCGATGTGTTGTGTCCGCTTGCACTGAGTTGTTTCTTGAATTCTCTTCTCGTCTGCTGTCATGCTGTGTGTTGTTGTGTGTTGCGTTGCAGTGTGTTGTACTGTCTGATGTTGTTGCATTGTTTCATTTTGCAGTGTAGATCTTTTGTGTGACTTTCTTGCCCATCCAAAATTTCTTTCCGTGAAATTCGGGGCTAACCTCGGCGGGGAGAGACCACTTCGCTGTAAAACGTAGTACGATTCCCCCCTCCCCCCTCTCCCTCATCCCCACCCCTCCCCCCCCACCTCCCCCTCCCCCCCCCCCCCCACCCCTTCTGTTTGTGGTTTGTTTCTTTGTTTTGTTTATCAGCAGTCATAATGGATTTGTTTTCCCGCCACCTTTTTTACTATGCTTCCTTTATGCCACGCATACTGTGTTTGATCTGCCGGTGAAGTGTGTGTGTGTGTGAGTGGTGTGCTTGTGTGTGTGTGTGTGTTGTGTTGTGTGTGTGTGAGAGAGAGAGAGGAGAGAGACTGAGGAGAGAGAGAGAGAGAGAGGAGAGAGAGAGAGAGAGTGAAGAGTGAGTGTGTGTGCTTGTGTTTGGTTACGTGCGCCAAGTACCAGGGCCTGTGGCTGGCCTCGTTAAAGTCTCGTTTACAATGTGTAGCTTAGATATTGTAGATAGCTTTTGTAATGAACCGGGGAGTGTGGAGAGAGAGGAGAGGGAGAGAGAGAGGCTGAGAGAGAGTGACGAGACGAGAGGGAGAGCGAGAGAGGAGAGCGGAAGGGAGAGAGAGAGAGCGAGAGAGGAAGAAAAGAAAAAGAGAAAGAGAGGGAATGAAAAGACGATGGCGGTAGGGTAGCGGCTAGGGTTTTATGAGATGCGACCGTGCGTGCATGTGTTGTGTGAGTGTGCTGTAAGTGTGTGTGTGAGGTGTGTGTCGTGTCGAGTGTGTTGTGTGATGTGTGAGTAGCGCGCGCATGTGCTATGCGTGCGTGTGTGTGTGTGGCGTGTGTGCCTCAATCATGGGTTTATAGACAGAGAGTGAGCCGGTGCGTCCTGCTGCATGAGAGTTGTCGTGGTGTCTGTAATCGTGGAGAGTGGTGAGAGACGAGGAGAGAGAGGAGGAGAGAGAGAGAGAGAGAGTGAGAGAGGAGGGAGAGAGTGCTCCGTTGGGTGTGTGTGCATCGATCTCCCCCTAAGAGAGAGAGCGGAGAGGAGAGAGTGCGGATGAGAGAGTGAGAACTAAAAAGTGTGGGAAAAAAGATTTACAGTTATCTGTTTGGGAAAGGGGTGGAGAGGCAGAGAGAGAGAGCGAGAGGCCTAGAGAGAAGAGAGAGAGGAGAGAGAGAGAGAAGAGGGGGGGAGGGAACGAGAAGGAGGCACAAAAGAAGAAAGAAAAAGAAGAGGAATAAGGAAAAATAAAAATAAAAACAAAAAACCAAAAAAACGACGAACGTTTGGAGAGCAAAATGCGGATGTTTAGTGTGTGTGTGTGTTGTGTGTGTGTGTGTGTGTGGGTGTGTGTGCTGTGCGTGCGTGCGTGCGTGCGTGCGTGCGTAGTGTGAAGGAAAAGCATGGTGAGAAAGGAGGGGAATAGGGTTCGAATAGCCACTGATTGGCTACAGAGAATTGACTTATCTTGTAATCTCTCATCATTACAAAAGAATCTCTCTCTCTCTCTCTCTCTCGGTGTGTGTGTGGTGTGTGTGTGTGTGGTGTGTGTGTGGTGTGTGTGTGTGTGTGTTGGTCTGCCTCTCTATCTCTATTCTGGGTTTGGCGTTGTGTAGCTGAAGGCTCGTTGAATGATTTTTACATGGACGCGCAAACACACCCACACACACACACACACACACACACACACACACACAGACGAGGAGAGAAGAGAGAGAGAGAGAGAGAGGGAGAGGAGAGATAGATGGAGGAGGGTAGAGAGGAGAGAGAGAGACGAGAGAGAGAGCCACACACATATACACCAGAAAGAGAGAGAGAGAGAGAGAGAGAGACGGAGAGAGAGAGAGAGAGAGAGAGAATTTGGAGTGGGGGTAGTAGAGAATGGAGATCAGGGGACTATCAGGGGACAAAGACATGAATTTTGTTTTAAAAAGGGAACCCGCCTCCCCCCCCCCCCCCACAAAAAAAAAAAAAAAAAAAAAAAAATTAAAAAAAAAATCTCAAAAGAAAGAAACAAGTTCCACAGTGGGAAATCAGCGTGAAGTATGTGCTTTCCGATCCGGATCACACAGATCAAAAGAGAAATAGAGTCAGGAGGCCGAGTCCTAAATACGGCCCTTCGTATCGCACTTCCATGCCTGCATTTGCATGTGCATACGGACACATCAACGTGATTGGCCTTTGGAGACGGATTCAGGACGTTGATGTGCTTGCATAATTAAGCAGGGGGGATAGATCTGGGGTTGAATGGCGAGAGAGGGGTTATTTGCTGGCATGTGATGGCTATGGCTATGCAAATTGTGTCAGCGTGTGGTTTTCGAGTTACGACGTACGGCGGATGGTCAATGCCAGAACATTCCATCCACCACTACCACCACCACCAAAACCACCACCAACCATCCCTTTCACCCTCCCTCGCACCCCCTCTCCAACGACCCGAACTTTTCTCTTTTTTTTTTTTCTTCTTTCGCGTCCACCACTTAACTATGCTTTTTTTTTTTTTTAGTTCTCTCTGCCTGCCTGTCTGTCTGTCTGTCAGTCTGTCTCTCTCTGGTCCGTCAGTCTCTCTCTCGCTCTCTCTCCTCTCTCTCTCTCTCTTCTCTCTCTCTCTCTCGTATACTCTCCTCCTTTCTGTTGTCATTTACAGTCTCTATGTAATGTAGTCAGACCTTGGACGCATTCTAGGACAGCTCTGCTAAACTCTACAACCAACCCAACACTCGCTGTAGGGATCACTGTCCTCAGGGGTGTGCAGTTATGATGTCTCTGTGCATAGGAAATCCGGGAGACGGGACGGAAAGGGAGAGGGTGACGGAGGAGGGGGAGGGGAGGGGGGATATCCACGCCAATTCCCATATGCAGGAGATGTTATTGAAACCCTGGAAGGGGTTGCGGGCTATTGGCAGCTCAGTGTGTTACGTCTGCCTTTAGATTTGATGTGTCAACAGCCGTTTGAAGAGCTTGTCTCCGTATTCGCACCGACCCGTAATGCCATGCAGAGGAATATGATTCTAACAGCATGCGAACGGTCAGAAAGGAATTGTAGGGTGCTCTGGTGATCACATGATGAAGGTCTCTGGGGGAGAGGATGGAAAGGAAATAGAATGGGGAATGGGGAAAAGCCAAGCATTAAATGAGAAACCTCGACAACCGAGCTAGATGTAAGCTGTACACTATCAAAATTCAACAGTTTATATTTGGGGGGGGGGGGGGGGGGGGGGGGGGGGGGGGGGGGGGGGGGGGGGGGGGGGGGGGGGGGAGGAGAACACGCACCGCGCGCGCGAGAGAGAATATTAATAGTCCCTTATTATTTCATTATAGATGTAATTAGGTGTAAGAGGGTTTCTCGGGATGAGGGTAAGTAGGAGTATGAGAGAGAGGAAGAGAGTGGTGTTTGTATGTTCATTGGAATTAGTTCACCTTACAGTTCTGTTTAAGTATTGTATATCATTTCTGTACAGTTTTCTCATCTGTGAAATAACAAATTGGCAGTGACTTCTTTTCCTTT
>JADBJO010001115.1:70000-85000 GCA_016801955.1 Conus betulinus
TCTCTTCCCTCTTCCACTGTCATTTTCGCTCCTGTACCTACTGCTTGGTGTAGTGGTAGATGGATGAAAGAAGAAAGTGAAATCCAGGAAGAGGGATTTTTACTGTGGCCTTTCAGAAGGTGCGCGCGCGCACGAGAGAGAGAGAGAGAGAGAGAGAGAGAGAGAGAGAGAGAGAGAGAGGAGAGGAGAGAGAGAGAGACAGACAGACAGACAGACAGACAGACAGACAGACAGACTGACTGACTGTGACTGACTGACTTACTTACTGAAAAAAAACCCCAGAAACAACAGAAAACTGAAAAAGAGTGGCAAAAAAAAAAAAATTGGAATGGAAGAAATGAAGGAAAAACAGGAAGAAGGTAAAAGATCAAGAGAGAGAGAGAGAGAGAGAGAGAGAGAGAGAGAGAGAGAGAGAGAGAGAGAGAGAGAGAGGAGGAGGAGGAGGAGGAGGACGCAAGCGAGTGTGTGAACTGCACCGTCAAAGCCAGGAAGGTGGTGTGTGTGCTTGTTGACAGGGATCAAAACATAAACAGAAGAAAGGGAGCCACAAGGCCATAGCCGAAATGTCGCCTCCATGTTACTTCCGTGCATATACTTGCATATATTTGTTGCGAAGCGAATGGCTCGTCGTGAAGGACGAGGAATCAGAAGCTGACCTTGTTTGCATCTGTCTGGGGAGATGCTGGCTTTCCGTTGATGACTTACACCGAGGGACAGACGGGGAGGTTGGCAAGGACGGTGATGGCGATTGAAGAAGAAACGTGTCGTGGAAAGAGAGTGGGAGGGGGGTGGGGGACGCCTCAATGGTGGGTGGGTGGGAGGGATGATATCGCCTCCTTCTTGTCTTCCCGGTTCCCTGGAGACGGTAAGTCTCGGGGAATTACTGATCAGGGCAATCAGTCGTTTTATGAGGGGTACAAAGCGCCTTCTCCTTGGAGGGATTTGGCCCAACGACGTCTTCATCCACGGCCCGCGTCAGATATCTTGTTACCGTCCGTCTGTCTTGTATGTCTGTTCTTCTTTTCTCTGTCTGTCTGTCTGTTCCCCCTGTCTCTGTTCTCTCTCTCTCTCTCGCTCTCTCTCTCTCTCTGTAAGAGGTCTCGTGTGTCTGTGGCATATGCATGTTGCATGCATGTGCGTGGTGGCGTGCGCGCGCGCGCGCGTGTGTGTGTGTGTGTGTGTGTGTGTGTGTATGTGTAGGAGTTGTGCGTGCGTGCGTGCGTGCGTGCGTGTGTGTTTTAGAAGATGATGGTGTTTGTGTGAGGGAGGGTGTGTGTGTGTGTGAGTGTTTGTTTAGTCCATCAGCCTTGGGTTTTATTGTTATGTGCAATGGCATTGACGATCAAATCTTTGGCGTTAGAGAGAGAGAGAGAGAGAGAGAGAGAGAGAGAGAGAGAGAGAGAGAGAGAGAGAGAGAGAGAGAGAGAGCTTGTGCCAGTAATTATGCCTCCATCTGATTATTTACGTTGTCTGCCTCATTTGATGTGTCTGAGTGGAAGTGTCTGTTCGTGTCCGGGTGCAGGAGCGATTATGTCTTGGGTTCTGTATGTCTTGTCTACAGGGTGTTTAAGACATGTAAGGTACTTGTGCATATGAATTACTTTGTCTCGCATTGTTGGCATCTCTGTCTCATCTGGTCTTCTTCATTCTCATTCATTTAATTTCTGTCCCATTGGTACGCCCCTTCCATCTTCCGTTGTCAGTTTCGTTCTAATACCTACCGTTTCAATGGCATTGGATGGAAGAAGAACATCTTTCGGAAGGCTGAGAGAGAGAGAGAGAGAGAGAGAGACAGACAGACAGACAGAGAGAGAGAGATGGACAGACAGACAGATTGGTTGACTGACTGACTGACTGACTGAAGGAAAAACATCAGAATGGTTTTTGACTGATAATGAAAAAAAAAATCAGAAATGTTTGAAAGAAAATGAAAAAAAAAAGAAAAAGAAAGAAGACATGAAAGGAAAGAGAAAAAGAGAGAGAGAGAAGACATTGAGAGAGAGAGAGAGAGAGAGAGAGAGAGAGAGAGAGAGAGAGAGAGGGGGAGCAAGTATATGCGAACTCCATCGTCATAGCCAGAAAGATGGTGTGTGTGTGCTTGTTGACAGGGATCAAAAGATAAAAAGAAGGAAGGGAGTTACAAGGCCATAGCGAAAATGTCGCCTCCGTGTTACTTCTGTGCATATATTTGCATATGTTTGTGTGCGAAGCGAATGGCTCGTGAAGGACGAGGAATCAGAAGCTGACCTTGTTTGCATCTGTCTGGGGAGATGCTGGCTTTCCGTTGATGACTTACACCGAGGGACAGACGGGGAGGTTGGCAAGGACGGTGATGACGATGGAAGAAGAAACGTGTCGTGGAAAGAGAGTGGGGAGGGGTGGGGGGGACGCCTCAATGGTGGGTGGGTGGAGGGATGATATCGCCTCCTTCTTGTCTTCCCGGTTCCCTGGAGACGGTAAGTCTCGGGGAATTACTGATCAGGGCAATCAGTCGTTATATGAGGGGTAGAAGCGCCTTTTCCTTGGAGGGATTTGGCCCAACGACGTCTTCATCCACGGCGGTCGTCAGATATCTTGTTTCAGTTTGCCTGTTGTGTTGTGTAGAACTTGTGTGTGTGTGTGTGTGTGTGTGTGTGTGTGTGTGTGTGTGTGTGTGTGTGTGTGTGTGTGTGCGCGTGCGTGTGTGTGTGTGTGTGTGTGTGTGTGTGTGTGTGTGTGTGTGTGTGTGTGCGCGCGCTCGCGCGCGCAGCAACGTGCTTGCCAATATCTCTGTCTCAGCTTGTACGTGTCTGTGTGTGTAGAAGTCTTTATGCTTGAGCGGCACACGAGTGAAAGTGCCTGTGTACTATGGTGGACACACACACACACACACACACACACACACACACACACACACACACACACACACACACATGCATGCATGCATGCATGCACGCACATATATATGTGTGTGTGTGTGTGTGTGTGTGTGTGTGTGTGTGTGTACATACACATACAAACATAATTATATGTATATATACATATACGTATATGCGCGCGCACGCGCGTGCGTGCGTGCGTGTGTGTGTGTGTGTGTGTGTGTGTGTGTGTGTGTGTGTTGTGTGTGTGTGTGTGTGTGTGTGCAATGCCCATTTGTCCCTTGCCGACGAAGTTTATGATGCTGTGCGCTCATTTGCAGCCTTCAGTCACTAAGATGCGCACAGGGAATGTTTAGCATTCAAAGCTTTACTGTACGGTACAAGTGAAATAGCTCGAGTCAGTATACAGAAAACATCCGCACCATGGATTGACATCCTGATTTATCTGGCCAAGGAACGTTCACCCATCACAGGCAACAGTTTAAATCGAGAACATTTCATACACTGTCCTGAGTTTAACCTCTCTCTCTGCTGTAAAGTGCTGTGGAAAACATAGTGTAACCATACTGGGTATGACCATAGAAATTTGAAGTTAGAGGAAAGTATCTCGCCTCGCTTTTCCCACAATCAGCCTTAGTCGGAGTCTGTTTTATTGCAAAAGTTACTCACCATTTCCAGGCATGATAGTCACTGTGCACTGCGATCATTCTTCAGTGGCTGAGCTTCTCTCTCAGCTAGCCAGTCACGTATACAAGCTTATCATCTGTGATGCTGCGAGATCAGAATACTGCCAAGCATGCAGCCTTTTCAGTTGGTCCACGTGGGAAGGGAAGGGGAACTGGAACTACTTTCTGTGTTTTTCAGATTTGAAAATGCGACACCATTAGCGACGAACTGGGGCGAACCAAGATGCAGAGGGGAAAGATAAATTTACTGTGTTCTTCCCTCGGAGTTAACATTAGTTCTGACTCCGTTTCCTGTACAGTTCTTCGAATGAGACTATAAACTGAGGTTCCGTGTGTGAACGCATGTATAACATCTTTCACACACGTAAAATTCCATCAGCAATTTTGGGAAGAGAGGGCCAGTTTGGCCATTGGTATGGGACGACGCGTTACACGTAGCATGCACCTTCCCAGAAGTTGGAGTATGGCTGCTTTAATGGCGGGATTAAAAAAAAAAAAAAAAAACGGTCAAACACACAAAACCACTCCCTTTGTTAGGTAGATGGGATTAATCCTTGCCTGTCTATACAGGGAGTGTCTGCAGGAGTATCAGCCTGCGTACGCAGGAAAAAAAGATCTCGCCTCGTTTTCCCCTCTGTGACGTGTTTATCCTGTTTTTATTGTTTGTGTTTTTTTTTGGGCAGGTAACTTACCACTTTCTGCCGAGAGAACTGTTGACATTGTGCCCTCACAGGTAGAAGCGTATGTCAGGTTTTTTTTTTTTTTTTTCTTTTTTTTTTTTTTTTTTTTTTTTTTTTAATCCGCCGTTCAGCGAGGCCAGCTTGCTGCGTGCTCTGCACGCGCTTGAACCATCACTTGTGTCTATGTTTTACACTGGACGTTGGGATTCTGGTCAGTGGCGAAAGTGCGGTGACCAGCCAGTGAACAGCAGGCGGACACAGAGCCAGTCAGACCTGCCGGAAGTGGTGAATGCCTTCAGAGTTCAGAGTGTGCAGTAGAACTGATCCATGGCGGAGGTGCTTGTCCTCTGCTCTCTTGATCTGTGATCTCAGAGTGACACCTGTGGTGAAGTGGGATTGCAGGGTGACGGAAGTGGAGATGAGAGAGGGGAGGGTGTTTTGTTTTGGTAGTTGAGAACCGTGAGGAAGGGCGTGGTAAGGTGAGTTGGGGGGATGGCCGTAGGAGTGGTGGTGAAAAGAGAGCTGTTGGGGGGGGGGTGGGGGGGGGGGGGGGGAGAGAGAGAGAGAGAGAGAGAGAGAGAAGACCTCGTAAATTACTGTGCTTTTTGTTTGTTTGTTTTTTTTTTTATCCCGCCTGTGTTTTGCTTTGTGCTGAGTGAAATACTGTCGTTGTTTCTGGAATTTGTCTTCTTCTTCTTCAGCGTACGCAGGTTGATACTCCTGCAGACACTCCCTTTATAAATCCCATCTACCCAACAAAGGGAGTGGAGTTTTGTGTGTATGACCGTTTTTCATCCCGCCCATTAAGGCAGCCATACTCCGTCTTCGGGGAAGGAATTTGTTTACTGCGTAAATAAAAAGTTTTTGGGTGCTTTTTGAAAGTGAACACCACTAGTGCTATACAACACACACACACACACACACACACACACACACACACACACACACACACACACACACACCCCCCCCCCCCCATCCTCACCCGTTAAAAAAGGGGGCGAGGGAAGGCACTGGGGTAGGTGGGGGTGGGTATCAATGACTATTCCTTTTTTTTTGTTCTCGCAGCAAGTTTCTCCAAAATTAATGATCAAAAGCCACCTTCTAACCTGATGTGATGATGAGTCGACCTGCCGAAACACTTCGAATCCGCTGAGAAAATATGCACATAAATTAACATCAGCCACGTGAACGCACGCGCGTAAACACGCTCACACGCAAGCACGCAGATGCTTTACGACCACTTCAACAATCCCTCGGAGACATCGCACACAAAAACAGCCCTTTTTACTCATCTTCTGCCACGTGGCTCCATGACAATGTTTAGGTCTACCCAGTGCGGTTTACGTCCCCTCATAAATCCCCGCCAACTCTTGGTGTGGTGCTCTCTCTGTCTGTCTGTCTCTCTGTCTGTCTGTCTCTGTCTGTCTGTCTGTCTCTCTCTCTCTCTCTAGGAGTGTCTCTCTCACTGAGTCTCCCTCCCTCCCTCTCCAAGGGTCTCTCTCTCACTGAGTCTCCCTCCCTCTCTCTTTCTACTCTGAGAGTATCTCTCTCACTGAGTCTCTCTCTCTCTCTCTGTCTCTCTCTCTCTCTGTCTCTCTGTCTCTCACTGAGTCTCTCTCTCTCTCTCTCTCTCTGAGTTTCTCTCGCACTGAGTCTCTCTCTGTCTCTGTCTGTCTCTCTCTCTCTCTCTCATCTCCTCTCTCTCTCTCTCTCTCTCTCCCTCTCTCCTCCTCTCTCTCTCTCTCTCCCTCTCTCTCCCTCTCTCTCTCTCTCTCTCTCTCTCTCTCTCTCTCTCTCTCTCTCTCTCTCTCAGGGATAAACTCGCTGCAAGGGCTCAATAAATTCCCCACTCCCATTTTTCTGTCCCCCCCCCCCCCCCCTCTCCGTCTCCCCCTCCCCCACCACCCCCTCCAGCCTTTCTTCCGAAGCAGCGACATTGACAGCGGAAGAGCGAAGATGCGAAGTTTTGGGGTCACAAACATAAAACGCATTGAAGAGTGAACGAAGGAGACCTCATGGAGAAAGGAGAGCCCACAGCGCTACACAGAATGAAAACGGCGGTGTCGCTGTCGTTTTAACGCGAGCTGCAAGAGAGATTACCTCCCGTGCAGATTTTGGAACAATTTCTACTACTGGTCGTATGTAGGCAAATAGGGTTGCAGTATGGATAGCCATTGCCCTCTTCAGGGTTGAAAAGCTCAGTACCAAATTGCCACAGAATGTGTCATTTACAAAGGAAAAACTGGCATGACTTATTATTATTATTACTATTATTATTATTGCAATAGAAAAAGGACGATAACCGACATGAAACAAAGACAGGCGAATGTGTCAAAAAGGCAGTAAAGCAGGGTGTGTGTGTGTGTGTGGTGTGTGTGTTGTGGGTGTGTTGTGGTGTGTGTGTGTGTGTGTGTGTGTGTTGTGTGTGTGTGCGCGCGCGCGCGCGCGCGCGCGACCAGAATGACCTTGATGATAAATTTAATTTAGTAATGAAATGCACCAAATATAACATTAGAAATCAGTTTATACCAAGAAAATTTACATGTATTAAATTCCGTTTGCTCTGTGGTGGTAAAAAATGTGTTGCTTAACTTAGCGAAGTTTCTGAACTTAGTAGAGAGAGAGAGAGAGAGAGAGAGAGAGGAGAGAGAGGGAGAGAGAGAGAGGGAGAGAGAGAGAGAGAGAGGAATGAATAGGTGTGTGTGTGTGTCAGAAAGGATGGGGATAGGTGTGTGTGTGTGTGCGTGTGTGTGTGTGTGTGTGTGTGTGTGTGTGAGAGAGAGAGAGAGAGGGGGGGGGAGGTGGATAGGTGTGTGTGTGTGTGTGTGTGTGGGGGGGGGGGGGGGGGGGGGGGTGTCTGTGTGGGTTTGAGAGAGAGAAGGGAGGGGGATAGGTGTGTGTGTGTGTGTGTGTGTGTGTGTGTGGTGTGTGAGAGAGAGAGAGAGAGAGAGAGAGAGAAGGGAGGGGGGATAGGTGTGCGCGCGCGCCGCGCGCGCGCGCGCGCGCGCGTGTGTGTGTGTGTGTGTGGTGTGTAAATACAAGTTTCCAGAAGTGAGGTGGGGATGAACGAGCCACCAACATGTCTCGTGCTGACAGAGACGAAGAGAGTGGCTCAGGACTTACGAGGAACGTGAAGTGGGTCGTGTGGACCGTACGCTTCGTTACATGGTGACTAGGGTAGAAGGTTAATACAGTCCTTGGTGTTTGGAATGCCTTGTGGTAGAGGGATATGTTGTAGGGTGGTGGTGTGTGGTGTTTCAGGGATGTGTACGTGTGTGTGTGTGTGTGTGTGTGTGTGTGTGTGTGTGTGTTGTGTGTGTGTGAGAGAGAGAGAGTTTTTTTTGTTTTTGCTTATCTCTCTCTCTCTCTCTCTCTCTCTCTCTCTCTCTCTCTCTCTCTCTCTCACACACACACACACGCATGCGCGTGCAAACACAAACACACACACACACACGCGCGCGCGCGCGCGCGCGCGCGCGCACACATAAACACACTCACTCATACACGCACACTGACTCTCTCACGTTGTCCCACAAAACCAAAGAAACAAAGACGCGCACGTGCTTGCAAACATATACATACTCATTCATGGGCTGGCGCACTCGTGCACATTCGCTTGCACACGCACACTGACTGGTCAGAGAAAGAGGGAGGGAGTTAAGAGAGACAGAGACAGGCAGAGAGAAACAGACCGAGGATGAGTGTGCTAAGAATTTTGTTTTTATTAGTGATGGGGAACCGAATAAACAACTGTTGGTTTTTTGTTTTGTTTTGTTTTTGTTTGTTTGGTTGTTTTTTGACATCCGACCCTATATAATTAATTTAGGACTAAGCAGATGGGATAGTTAAGTAAAACAGACAGACAGAGACAGACAGAGGGTGGTGGTGTGATTAAAAAAAAAAAATTAGTGTATGTGAAAGAGGGGAGAGAAATGTAAAAAAAATTGAAATGTAGATAGGTTTGTGTGTGGTGTGTGTGGTGTGTGTGTGTGTGTGTGTGTGTGTGTGTGAGAGAGAGAGAGAGAGAGAGAGAGAGAGAGAGTGTTTGTGTAGGGGAGAGAGTGTTTTGTAGGGAGAGAAGGAGAGAGAGAGAGAGAGAGATGGGGTGTCTGATTTTTTTTATTCAGTGTATGACAACGAGGGAGAAAAATATACGTGTGTGTGTGTGTGTGTGTGTGTGTGTGTGTGTGTGGACTCTATTTAATGTAATACAGAGAGAGGGGGGGGAGGGGAGGAGAGAGAGAGAGAGAGAGAGAGATGGAGGAGAGAGAGAGAGAGAGAGAGAGAGAGTTATAAGGAAAATACTGACTCCACTCCAATGATTCTGCGTCGTCGTCTCCCAGGCAGGAGCAAGTGAAGTCATGTGCTTTATAGGCCGGTCGACCGCCCGAGGCCATAGCAGACAGTTTTACAGCTTGTCATTGCGCATGGAAACATCCCTAGCTTGAGTCCTCTCGCATGATGGAATGGTGTCTGTGTGTATATGTGTGGGGGGGAGAGGAGAGAGAGAGAGAGAGAGAGAGAGAGAGAGAGAGAGCGAGAGGAGAGAGGAAATAAAACAGGAAAAGGGTAAGTCCAATGCTGTACCCGCTACTCGTGTTATATCAGTTAATGGTAGGAAAACGTTTTATTTCTTCTACAGGGAAAAAAAGGAAAACGGCGAGCTTCCGTTCCAAGAAAACTAATGCGCAGAGAGAGAGAGAGAGAGATGGGGGGGGGGGGGGGGGGGGGGGTGGGGGGGTGAGAGAGAGGAGAGGGAGGTAAGAACGGCGAAGGGAGACTATCCAGGCTTCTTTATCCCACACCCTGGTTTCGCAGACAGCTCGGAGGGAAAGTTTTATAGCTTTCCACACGCAAACATCCTTGCCCGTGCGAGTCTTCATCGCGCCCAAAGAAACGGATTCGCACGCGCGCGCGCGCGCGCACGCACGCACGCACGCACGCACGCACGCTCGCACAGTGACCCCCCTTCTCACCACTGACATTCAGCAGCCGTCACTGATACACGTACTTTCGAGCGCGGGCGTGCGCGCACACAGGCTGGAGCGCGCGCCCGTACGCACTGGGGGGGGGGGAGGGAGGGAGAGAGGGGGAGAGAGAGAGAGAGAGAGAGAGAGAGAGCAAGCGTTCGTGCGTGCATATGTGTGTGTGTGTGTGTGTGTGTTTGTGCGCGCGTGCGGGCATGTGTGTGTGTGAAAGGCATTTGTTTTGCCCCAGCCGTTTTGAGTGACAGGTGGCTTATTTCACCTGTCGGTATGAGGGGGCCACTGATGGCTCCCAGGTGAGAAGAGAATCACGGTTCAGGACTGAATGGCGAGCGGGTAGGAAGGATCTGCGGGGATTAGGAAAGAAAGAAACAAGACCAAAGAGTTTAAGTAGGGGGAGGGGGGGGAGAGGGGGAGGGGGGGGGGGGGGGGGGGGGGGGGGGGGGGGGAGAGAGAGAGAGGGGCAGAGACACAGGACAGAAGAGGCAAAAACAGGACAGAGGACAGGCAGGAGAGAGAGAGAAACTTAGGAGGAGAGAAGGATGAGATGGTGGGTGACAGAGCGAATGGGAAGAGAGGAGGGGAAGAAGAGAGAAAGACAGACAGACAGACAGACAGAGATGACAGATGAGAGAAAGACGGACGGACACTCAGAGACAGCTGTTTGACAACTTTCAATGCCCCCCCCCCTCTCTCTCTCTCTCTCTCTCCTCTCTCTCTCTCTCTCTCTCTCTCTCTTAAACTCTTTGGTCTCGTTTCTCTCTTTCTCTCTCTGTGCCCTCTCCCCTCCGTTCTTTTGTTACCTCCCTCCCACCCCCACCCCACCTCCGTCTGCCTGTCTGTCTGTGTGTTTGTCCTTTCTGCATAACGATTTTTTTTTTGTGTATGTGTCTTTGTCTCTGTCTGTCTGTCTGTCTGTCTCTCTCTCTCTCTGTTTGTCTCTTTCTGATAACAATTTTCTCTGTGTATGTGTCTCTGCCTCTGTCTGTGCCTGTCTGCCTGTCTGCATAACAATCTGTCTGTCTCTCTGTCTCTCTCTCTTTGTCTCTCTCTCTCTCTCTCTGTCCACACACTGCACACACACACACACACTCACACACTCATACGCGCTCGCGCTCGCTCTCGCACGCACGCACACACACTCTCTCTCTCGCTCTCTCTCTTTTTTCCTCCTTTAGTATTACCGCCGTTCCTATCGTTGCTGCTGCTACTGCTACTGCTAGTACTTCTACTCGGGAACGGGCTATAAGTAGTGTTTAATTCAAACAGGTATTACTCTAATTCACCCGAGAAGACGAATCAAGCGTTGTGATTGGTGTTCGTCCGCGCAGCGTGTCTGCCGTTTCTTCTTTACACTTCACACACTCCGGTCGAAAGAAATGGTCGAAGCAGTGACACTGAACGCTCCACTGTCGACGGTCGGGTCTGTGACCCGAACTGACGTACGCCCACATCATCTGACGCACACTCACATCAACTGACGCACGCCCAGCGCGAACTAATGCACGCCTAAAGTAACGCGAATTGAGGTACGCCGAACGCGAACTGATGCACGCCTAACGCGAACTGATGCACGCCCAATGCGAACTGATGCATGCCCAACGCGAATTGAGGCACGCCTAACGCGAACTGATGCACGCCCAACGCGAATTGAGGCACGCCCAGCGCGAACTGATGCACGCCTAACGCGAACTGATGCACGCCCTGCGCGAATTGATGCACGCCTAACGCGAACTGATGCACGCCCAACGCGAAATGATACACGCCCAACGCGAATTGATGCACGGCCAGCGGGAACTGATGCGTGCCTGACGCGAAGTGGTACACGCCCAACGCTAACAGAAGCACGCCCAATATTAACTGATGCACGCCTAACAGGAACTGATGCACGCCCAACGCGAATTGATGCACGCTCCGACAGACATCTGGTGCATAGGATGCAGGTTTGACGTGCTGAAGAGGAAAGTTGTGTTAGGAATTGGGATGAATCCTTTTGTATTGTCTTGAGACTGGAATGCGGGTACATAATGTCCGTTGCTTGCGTCGTGTGTACTGACTCGATGTGGCCTTTCACGGTCAGGTGAGCTGTAAACAAAATGAATCGATCGCATGGCTGTCCACAGTGTGGTGAGTTAGAGAGAAGTTCTCTCGGTGAAAGGCCCTGTTTTGTTTGTGTATGGTTGCTTTCGTTTGTTGACACTTGTTATTTTAAGTCTGTCTGCTTTCTCTCTTCTCTCCTCTCTCTCTCTCTCTCTCTCTCTCTCTCTCTCTATCTCTCTCTCTCTCTCTCTCTCTCTCTCTCTCTATCTCTCTCTCTTCCTCTCTCTCTCTTCCTCCCCACTCCTCTCCCTCCTTCGTTTCTGTCGTTCTCCGTCTCTTTCTTTTCTGTTCCTTTCGTTGTCCGTTTTCCCTTCGTCTTATCATCCTTTGCTGTTTTTATTTTCTTCATTTCTTCGTTGATTTTTTTTTTTCATTCATATATTTGTGTTTTCTCTATTTATTCGTATTGTCTTACTTTCCTCCGTCCTCCTCCCCAGCTTGCAAAGACCCTAATCAGTGAATTCACTAGTTCATTCTCTCTTTCCTTCATTTCGTTTTCTACTTTTTCTTTCCTTACATTCATCCAATCGTACATTCATTCATTCATTTTTTTGTGTGCTCTTTTTTCGTTGTTTTCCCTTTCAATCATTCGTTCATTCATTATTATTACTTAAGGTATTCTTTCTTCCTTTTCCGCCTCAGCTCTTCCCTCCCTTCCTTTCTTTCACTTTACTTCCCATCTTCATCCATTTTCCTTGTTCTTTCCATCCTGTTTATTTATTTACTTTATATTTCATCACGTTTTTTTTAAAGCTAATCTGGCAGGCTGTCTTTTGGTTATCCCTCTCTCCTGCCTTGTAGGAGGCACTGTGTTGGCGATAATTGATATCTTTCTCAGTTTTTGTGCACTTTAGCACGGGTTGAGCATAATCGTTTGTTTGGTGAATGAAAATTTGATGATTTATGTCAACAGTTGTCTGAAGAGAGAGAGAGAGAAGAGAGAGAGAGAGAGAGAGAGAGAGAGAGAGACGGAGAGAAAGAGAGAAAGAAAAAATCGAAGAAGAAATCGAACGAACGTTAAAGCCAGGCCAAGGAATTTAAACACACACGCGCACGCACGCGCACGCACGCACGCACGCATGCACGCACGCACAGAGTGAACAAGTTCAGTGATTTTCTATACATGACAAGGTGTTCTGCTTCGTTACGTCTCGTACTCGGTGGCTCAGCAGCATTGACGTGAAGAGGTCTGTCATGTCACATCGAGAGAGAGAGAGAGAGAGAGAGAGAAGAGAGAGAGAGAGAGAGAGAGAGAGAGAGAGAGAGAGAGAGAGAGGCAGGCAGGCAGGCAGGCAGGCAGGTGGTCAGAAGAAAAAGAAACAGAAGAGAGAAAGAAGCCATCACCGACAACAAACATAACCACATCAGCATTCGTTCCTCCTGCTCTAGACAAAGTCGTCCACTTAGTCTCACCCCCAGCCCTTTTGAAGAACCCCAACAGAAACTCGGGTATTTCACCACAGCCTTTATGCTGTGTACAGGGCAAGACGTGAGAGCTATTGATTGACTTCTTCCAGGCGCTAGGCAGATGAGAGTAGGCTATGGTAAGAGCGACAGCCATTTCGCTTAATTCATCTCTCAGGTTTTAAAAATTAAAGGGAAAAAAAGCATAAACAAACAAGCAAACCAAAATAAAACAACGAAATGCACTTAGACATAACAGAAGATTTACAAAAAGAAAATTCATACGGACAGATATATTTAGCTGCAGAAATTGGTCTGCTAATGACCACACCCTGTAGAGTTTTCATCACCCGCATGCAGGTATACAGCAAAAAGAGTTGACATGTCTATAATTTGTGACATGTACATAAACAGTTTATAAGATTTTTTTCAGACCAAAGATGGGAGAATAGTCCACAAAAGTAGAGCAGAACAGATGACAGTAAAGAAAGGCTGAAGCTAAGAGAGCGGAGTCACAAAGATGAGGAGAGTCAGAGAGAGAGAGAGAGAGAGAGAGAGAGAGAGAGAGAGAGAGAGGGAGGGGGAGGGAGAGAGAGAGAGAGAGAGGAGAGAGAGAGAGAGAGAGAGAGAGAGGAGAGGGGAGAGAGAGAGAGAGAGAGAGAGAGAGAGAGAGAGAGAGAGAGAGAGAGAGCTCTCTAGCACAGAACGTCCAGAATGCCAGGGGAACTGTCTGTACTGAAAGAGCCATCGGCATCCCTAAGAGGTACTTTCAGAATCTAACTTTTTTTTTTCTCCCATTCTTCTTCTCCTCCTCCTCCTGTTTTTTTTTTCTTTGGTCCTCCAACTTCCTCGATTTTTTTCCCCATACATATCTTTTATTTTTTCTTTCCTTTTTTTCTTCATTAAAGCGGCGGGGCCTCGATTCCCCCCCCCCCCACCCCCCCCCCCCCCCCCCCCCCCACCCCGCTTGTTTGTTAAAGTAACACTCTTGCGCATTTTGTGTAAGTCTGTATGTTCTAGGACGTTTTCTGATGGACTTTGCTGTTATGGCGTTTGATACAAAGCGTCAAGGTTTATTCGTGTTCTGTGGTTTGATGTAGTGACGCTTTCACTCTGCATGTGACGGAAGAAACAGGATAAGAAAGCAAGAAAAAAAAGCAGGAGTAAAAGACAGACAGACAGACAGAAAAAGAAGGGATGAAGAAAGAAAGGCATAAAGAAAGAAAGAAAGGGAAACACACAACGATCAAAATCTATCGCGCTGACTGCGTAAATTCAGTTATCAGCGAATCATCACAGTAGCTTAAATATCAGAAAGTTTGAATACGTGTATGGTTTTAGATCCCCCCCCCCCCCCCCCCCCCCCCCCCCCCCCCCCCCCCCCCCCCCCCTCTCCCCCCCTCTCCTTTCTGTCTTTGTATCTGTCTCTGTCTCTGTCCATCTGTCTGTCTCTCATTCCATAGAACCGAATATTTCCACAGAGCCTTCCTTGAGACAAAAAGCGAGAGAAAGGAATGCAAGGATGACACCAGAGCTGCTCGAGTAAGGAAACTAAAACGAAAAAGAAAGAAAACACACACACACACACACACACACACACACAACACACACACACACACACACACACACACACACACACACACACACACTTCTGCGCCTTTCCCATGAAAGAGAGATACTCCAGAATCCTACGCATTAACAACCCCCCCCCCCCCCCTTCTGCTCCTCTCCTCCCTCCCTACAGAACAAGCTGACGAAGAAGTTCCGCATCCAAGGCATCCCCCGGCTGGTGGTGCTGGACGGGGGGAGACGGGCAAGACCATCACCGTGGACGGCTTCAACCACCTGATGGAGGACGAGAGCGGCTGCTCGTTCCCATGGCGACGGAGACCGTTCCACGAGCTGGTCCGGGGCAAGCTGATTCGCGGGGACACGCAGGAGGAGCTGGAGGCGGAGGAGGTGCTGAAGGGCAAGATCGTGGGGCTGTACTTCGCCGCGAACTGGGTAGGGGATGTTTGGAACGTGACGCGTGGCTCGTGCGTGTGGGTTCTTTGTGCTGAATGAAGACCGTACGTACGGTGTCTTGTGTGTGTGTGTGTGTGTGTGTGTGTGTGTGTGTGTGTGTGTCTGTTCAAGGCATGTCTTCTTGTTTCTTCTGTGCGCTTGTGTGTTGCCCTTTCTGCTTGGCGAGTTGGTGACGAAAGCAGCATTCGTTTGGAGTTATGGGTCTTTATGGGAGCAAGACTTACCCGACTTGTTTTGTTCTTTTCCGTCCAATCTCGTCTCC
>JADBJO010001115.1:100000-107500 GCA_016801955.1 Conus betulinus
GTCAAGGCCGTGTGGCATGAGTGATTTCGACGAAAGCCTGACTGAAATGGGTGGAACAGGTTTGTGATGTTCCATATGGTTTAGTTAGGTGTTTGTGAACATGCATCTCAATAGGTTTCGATACAAACGGATAAAAGAGATATTGGTCTAAAATGTTTGTTTAATCAGTGAGGTCTCTTGATTTGGGTAAGGGAATGACTTTTGCAGCCTTTAGACCACATGGGAAGACATTCTGATCAATGCACAAATTATAAACATACGTAAGGGTATCAACAATGTAAGGTAGAGCAAGCTTGAGTATAGAAGCATTTAAGTTATCTGGACCCATTGCTTTTTTTATTTTAAGTTTTGAAATTAAGGAACCAACTTCATTAATAGCAAGCAAGGGGATGCTAAATGAATTTCTTGTATTTAATCGTTCTTGGCAAAACGACTGGAGAAAAACAGCTGGAGTCTCATATCGATCATATCGAGAGAGAGAGAGAGAGAGAAGAGGGAGAGAGAGAGAGAGAGAGAGAGGAGAACATGGAGTCTAGTAACAGAAAATGAGAGATAGCAAAGAGAAAAGGGAATGAGAAGGGACGGAGGGAAGGAGAGAGAGAGAGAGGAGAGAGATGAGGGAGAGAGAGAGACGAGAGAGAGGAGAGAGCATGGAGTTTAGCTAACAGAAAGAGAGATAGCAAGAGGAAGGTCGAGAGAGAGAGAGAGAGAGAGAGAAGCAGGGACTTTAGGTGGGAAGAAATAAGAGCAAAAGAAAGGAGAGAGAGAGCGAGTGGTTACGATGTTGGAGTAATGTAGATAAATAGAAAGAGGTGGAGTGAGAGGGTTGAGGGCGACGAGTGTGAAAGAGATAAGAGACAGAGAGAGAAATATGGACGTCGAGAGGAGGGGGTCCATGAGGGTAGGTTTACATGCTGAATGCACATTTGAAAAAACATGGTCAGACTCTTGAGACAGACAAAGAGAGAGAGAGAGAGAGAGAGAGAGGGGGGGGGGATGCAGTGCAGAACACTCAGTATGCTATGTGTTCGTGGCAGCATGATGGCTGTGAGCATGCTTTTCTCGTTTTGTTTTTAATTGTCAGTAAGGAGGGGTGATGGCGTTTTGTTTCTCTTTATCTTTCCATACTTTTCGTTCGTGGGATTAAAAAAAACGAACGACAATTACCATCGAGTGTTTTTGTTTTGTATTGAAGATAAAAATCATGTTCATTTCACTGAGGTGTTCTGAAGTGAAGCTCAGTGGAAATGGAAAGAGAGAGAGAGAGAGAGAGAGAGAGGGGGGGGGGGGGGGGGGGGGGGGGCGAGAGATGGATGGAGGAGAGGGAAAGGGCATAATTGAAACGAGAGGGACAAGTGATGGCCTGTGAAATTCTGCCCGTGCAGCCAGTGCAGGAAGGGGAATAACTCTGTACACTCCAGTCTGTTTCTTCATGAAAAACTCGGGTGCAGTAAAAAAGGAGATTTACGAGCCCTTACCAACGCGTGAGCGAGGGGGAAGAGGGAGGACGGGGTGGGGGGGGGGGGTGGGAGAGGACCTGTATGGAGACGGGCTTCAGGCCCAGAATGAACGTCGTGTATGAAGTTGGAATCTGGGAAAATGAGCCCCCGTGTGTCTGATGAATTAATATCGCTCCGAAGGGATGCGGAGATTGGTAGGGATGGAGTTGCAGGGAATGGTGGGGGTGGAGCCTTTCCATGTAAACTCTGTTGCTGGCCCGTCTTCAGGGGATTTTGAGCTTACCGTTTTTTTTTCTTTCACTTTTTCTTCTCCCTTTTTTCTTACATAAATTGCCCATTATTTTTTCTGTTTTGATACATATAAACTTGTCTTTTATAAGGGTTTTTACACTTTAAACTCTAATGGGATTTACTAAGTGGATGCACTCAGCACTGTTGTATCTATTATATAAAGCTCAGTTTGTCTGTCTGTCTGTTCGCTTATACACGGCCACAGTTTTAGGCCGATCGCCACCAAATTTGGTGTCAAGTATCCTTGGTGTCCTACAAACAGCAATGTCGGGTCGGCGATCACGTGACGCATTGCGTCGTGACGCAGTTTGCGTCCACAGACGCAAAAACTGGACATCGGAACACTACACGACAGACAAAACTCACCGGGGAGAGACGGGGGTCGAAGCGCGTAAGCGCTAGTTCACTATAAAAGTAAGCAATATTCGAATTGGTATGTCCGATTTTGTGTTCAGTACAATAATAAATGCACAGAAGCCAAGAACTGTTCAATCGTTTAGTCACCTGCGGTCCATCATTAGCCATGAGGGAGCAAAGCCGAAAAAACCTCTCAAGGGCCGCAAAGATAAGGTCAGCATTGTCCAGACTTAAACCTGCATGGCAAAACGATACTAGCTCCATAAAACACGCAGTCGGGCAGAACGATCCTAGCTCCATAAAACACGCAGTCAGGCAGAACGATCCTGGCTCCATAAAACACGCAATCAGGCTCCCGCGGGCACTGCAACACTCCATCTTTGTGTATGCACGGTGAAACATGGACGCTTACGTCAGGAAGAAGAATCCAAGCCCTGGAAATGAGCTGCCGTGGGAAGATATTACAGCATCAGCTCTGCTGGACATGCCACCAGTGAACAGGTGCCCCAGACCATCACACAGCACATCGAATCATATTATCAAGATTTTTTTTTCACTTGGGGTTCCGATCATGCTGGCTTTCGAGACATTGGCAGGCTGACCACCTTGTAAATAAAGCCAAACAAACAATTTTGCACACTTTTTAGAAGCCCACGTGTAAATAAAGCCAAACATAAACGATTTTGCACACTTTCTAGAAGCCCACTTGAAAAGTCAACAGAAGCAGACTACCATAGAACCATCCCTTGAGGACACTTTGCTCCACCGCAGTTACTTCGGCGATGTTGAGGAGTACCTTCTCCTGTTCCAGTACAAAAGAAGCAGCATTACACCGTCTTGTAGAAGTCCCACACGGTGTTGATAAAAAGTTGGCGGCTGAACCGTGGAGTCTGCTCACCTTTCTGTCTGTGTATGTCATCATCTTATTCCTGTGACCTAAGTGGTTGTGGGGGAGAAGGGGGGGGGGGGGGGGGGGGCATGAGGGACGACTCCGTCGATCTTTTCTATCGCGGCCTGTCCTCTCTTTCTCGCAGGAGTTCTGGCAGCCTGAGGTTTAGTTTGCCCATTGCATCACGTTAACCGACCAGCTCTCTTTCTGCCTGCCTCTGCGCCTTCCTCCTACAAGCGTGCCTTGCAGGATTGTCTTTGCCGGCGAGTCATGTAACGAGTTGTGTACGTAACAGAGTGAATTCTTTTAACGTGGTTTGTGGCTTGCTCCGCTCCAGACAGAATAGATGCGTAGTCGAGATGAAACTGGGAGCTTCCGTAAGTTAGTGTGTACGTTTAGACAACTGTTCAGAAAAGAAAAAAAAAAAAGCTGAGGCAACTGTTTGCAAACATGATGAATGTCTGTGATTGCCATTGGGCATGGTTGTCCAGGACATAGTGTACGATGACCTGCGTGGCCAAGTTCTTAGTTTTAAGGCTTAGAAAGTAAGAGGCTTTTGCTTTGTTGTTGGTGGTGTTTTTGTGTAAATGTCAACACAATGCCAATACATTTTGTTTGTGCAGTTTAATCACCATGTAATTTGGTAACATCATTCTGAGGCATCGTGTAAGTATTCTCTGTTGTAGTGAATGAGAGAGAGAGAGAGAGAGAGAGAGAGAGAGAGAGAGAGAGAGAGAGAGAGAGAAGTAAGAAAGGTGAGAGAGAGAGAGAGAGAGAGAGAGCTCAGGTCACAAAACTCTCTCTCTCTCTCTCTCTCTCTCTCTCTCTCTCTCTCTCTCTCTCTCTCCGGCCTCAAACTATGACAAGAAGTGCCGATCCATCATTGGTGAATGCCGACTGAATGCCCGGCAGTGGAGGCCGCTGACAGGCCGGTGTGCAGGCCAAGTACCAAGCGGCGTGGCATGAGGCGCGCGCACCATTCATACCAGTAATTGAACGTGGCAGGTGCATTTATCACCTGGTCGTTATGAGAAGCTCTTCACCTCCACCACACACAGTACCTTCTCTGTCTGTCTGTCTGTCTGTCTGTCTCTCTCTCTCTCTGTCTCTCTCTCTCTCTCTCTCTCTCTCTCTCTCTGTCTCTGTCTCTGTCTCTGTCTATCTCTCTCTCTCTCTCTCTCTCTCTCTCTCTCTCTCTCCCTTCCTCTCTCTCTGCAGCTCTGTCGCTCGCTGTCTCTCATTTACCCCCTTTCTCTGTCGCTGTCTCCCTCCCACCTCCCACCCCCCCCCCCCTCTCTCTCTCTCTCTCTCTCAGCTGCATGTTCTGATTTCCAGCCTCCCTGCCTTTTCTTTGTCTTCTTTCCCTGTGGCGTTTGTTTCTTCTTTCCTTCTCTCTCCATTCCTGCCTTTTTTTATCGTCTTTTTCTGTTTTTCTTTTTTTTTTTTTTCTAAGTTTCCTCATTCCTTTAAAAGAATTAACATCCCTCATCCCATTTAAAAAAGTATTTCTCCCAACTCTCTCTCTCTTTCTCTCAGTGTGTGTGTGTGTTGTGTGTGTGTGTGTGTGTGTGTGTGTGTGTGTGTGTGCGTGTGTGCGTGTGCGTGTGTGTGTGTGTGTGTGAGAGAGAGAGAGAGAGAGAGAGAGAGAGAGTTTTTGTCTTCAGAGGAGGCGGAGCTAGAGAGAGAGAAAGGACTTGATACGTTTACAAAATTAGTTATAGAAGTATCGGGATAAGTTCTCTCTCTCTCTCTCTCTCTCTCTCTCTCTCTCTCTCTCTCTCTCTCTCTCTCTCTGTGTGTGTGTGTCTCTCTCTGTCTCTCTCTCTCTCTCTGTCTGACACACACTTACTGGCTGCTAATTTTGGAAGGGAAAAAAAATGGGGGGGGGGGGGGGGGGGGAACAAACACTTAGAGTTTTTTCAAAAGCTAGAAATTTCCTTAAATCCGCAACAGACCGAATCCCGTGGCACGAACTGTAGGCTAAAAATTGTTGATACCTTACCACTGAACATGGAGTATCTCTGACAACACAGTGACGGCTTTGTCCTGAAGGCTATCATAACTGGTCATTGGAGGTCAGCTGTGCATAAATCATCAGTAATCACACTGGTTTTAACAGAACTTTATTCTAAATAATAGCATAGGATTACATCCATCGAAAGAGCAACAACAGGCTTCTAGCTGATATGGCGCTCTGAAGACACATTACACCGACAGTTTACATGGCAACTGGCAGACAAAGACAAAACCAAGCACAGAAAACAAACGACTTAGTTTTCAGATAACATGATCTATGAAATCACATTGACAATGGCAAGACTGATGTTCGGGAGGAAATACCACTAAAGGCACCGACAGAGGACCTGGCTCCCCGATGATCAAACAGCAGCACCGGAATGATATGTCACTAACCCCCATCCTCCACCCCCACCTCAGCTCCCACTTTTCATAACGCGTTCATGACGCGTAGTGGAACTTGACAGGTACATTCATCATCCTATCGTCATATCAGGAAATGTGGTGGTGGGCGGGCAGCGACCCCAACTGCCTGTTGTGGGAGGTGGAGTTTCTGTGCAAAGGTGGCGTTTCCCGGGTACCAATACTGCGCTGCCGTGTTGGATTTGCCGTGAACCTGTATGCTTGTTCCTCGGGGTGAAATCTAGGGGAAGGAGGCTCCCTCGTCACAGCTTCTTCTCGCATCGCCTCGCTCACCCTCTCGTCCTCTCCCATTTCTCCCTCTTCATCTCGCATCGCCCCTCCCTTCCCACCCTGGTGGCCACTCCCTCTCTCCTCGTCGTTCACTCTAATCTCACTCAGGCCGTTCTCGCTCTCCTTCCATCGCGCTCTCCACCTCCCTCCCCCCCAACCGCCCTCCATCGTCTGTCAGTCGTCTCCCTTCTCCCTCTCTCCCCTCCTCATGCATCTCTCCTCCGTCATCGCTCCCTCCCTCCCCGACCTCGCTCATTCTCATCATCCCTCTCATCCTCTCCCCGGTCTCTAACTCTCTCCCTCCGACTCCCCCTTCCTCCCTTCCGTCTCCGGTCCCGCTCTCTCTCTCTCTCACCCGCCCCTCTCTCCTCCCGTCTCCTCTCCCTCTCCCTCTCCTCAAAATTCACGCCCCCTCACTCGCTTCTCCAGTCCAGAAGGCAAAAAAAAAAAAAAAAAAAATCCTCCTCTCCTCTTTCTTCGTTCCTCCCTCCTCCTCTCCTCTTCTTCCTCCCTCCTCTCCCCCCCCCAACTCGCTCGTCTCCCCACCCCCGGCCCTCTCCCTCTCCAGTTGACCTATCTCCGCCCTCTCGTGGCGGGGGATCCCGTGGTGGCTGGGGGGGCTCGGTGCGGGGATCCCCCCGTCTCGTCCTCCTCTCTCTCTCTTCCTCTCCCCTCTCACGGGCACTCCCCCTCCTCCAGCGCGTCTGTTCCTCTCGATCCCCGTCCATCTCTCATCGTCTCCTCTCTCTCATCTACCCTCACCATCCAGTCTCTCTCCACCGATCCATCTCTCTCCCTCTCTTCTCCTCTCATCCCTCTCTCTCATCTCCTCGTTCTCATTCGTCTCTCTCCGCCCACCCCCCCTCACTCTCCTCCTCGCTCCCCGCTGCATCTCCCGTCCCCCTGTTCTCCCCCTCTCTCTATCCCCTCACCCTCTCCTCTCATCCTCTCTCCTCCCTCATGCCTCGCCTCGCCCCCCTCACCCTCCTCTCTCCTACCTCTCTTTCCTCTCCTTCCGCACTCTCCTCTCACCAACGGCTTTCCCCTCTTCTCGTCTTCTCTCAGGTCCCTCTCTCACCCCGGCTCGCTCCGGCGTCTCTTCTCACCCACGTCCTGTCGCCCCCAGCTCGTCTCCTCGACTCTCGTCGCTCCCTGCTCTCTCTCAGTCCTCCCTCTCGCCTCCTCTCCATCAATCGTGCCTTCCTCCCCGGCCGCTCCCCGCACAAGCGCCGGTCTCGCTTCTCTCCTCTCTCTCACCGCCTCCCTTCCCCTCTGTACATCTCGATCGCCCCTCTCTCTCCCCTCTCTCTCTCTCTCTCCCCTCCATCGCTCCTCCGCCCCTCTCCACCTCTCATCAACTCTCAGCCGTCTCCCCCTCATCAGGTCTCATCTCTCCCTCCCTCGCCATCCATCCTCCTCCCGCCTCCCCCTCTCTCCTCCCCCTCGCACGCCTCCCGTCTCCGCTCTCCTCCTCTCTCCCCGCTTCCTCTCCTCTCCCGCCTCTCTCTCCCTCCCCTCTCGTCCCAATGCTTCTCCCCATCTCAATGTCACTCATCCGTCCCCCCTCCTCTCTCCTCCGACACCCTCCCCTCCCTTCTCTCCCCGATCCTCACCCGCCCCTCATCTGCCCCCCTCCCTCCTCCCCATCTCCCGTCCACCTCTCCCGTCTCCCTCTCCCTCTCCTCTCTCTCATCTCTTCCACCTCCCGTCTCCGACTCACAACCTCTCCCCCGCTTACACTCTCCGGGCATCCAGCCACGCTTCCTTCATTCGTTTTCTTCCTCTCGCCGGCAC
>JADBJO010001115.1:112500-122500 GCA_016801955.1 Conus betulinus
AGAAAGAAAAGAAGGAAGAAGAAGAAAGACGGGACGAATCGTGACATGCGATGTGAACAGGAAAGAGACGGTTGTTGTCATCTGTAATTGGAGTCTTGGTTCTTGGCGACATTTGTTTCCAGGGAATTTAAACAATTGGCCTTGTTCAACTCCAAACAGGTTTTTATTTTCTAGACCATTTGGCATTAACAGTAAAATTTTTAAGCATAAATTGATAAGCAGAATTGTTCGAGAGGAGAGGAGAGAGAGAGATCCGCTGCTGTGCTGTGAATAAATCATACTGGCACACAAAAGGTTTAGATTTCACCCGGTTTGCAATCAGAAGACAGAAAGGCCTTCCATAAGATAACCCCTACGTTCCTCTCCTCTCTCTATCTCTCCTCTCTCTCTTGCTCTCTCTCTCTTATCTCTCTCTCTCTCTCTCTCTCTGCCCTCTCTCTCTCCTCTCTCTCCCCCTCCTCCTCCTCCCCCCCTATTACACCTCTTCTTCACCCTCCTGGACACACTAAACCCAGTTACTTTTTATGGGGCACAGTCGCGGTCAGGCTCGTTTATGCGGGAGGGAGAGAGAGAGAGAGAGAGGGGAGTGTGGTGTGTGTCAGTGAGAGAGAGAGAGAGAGAGAGAGAGAAGAGGGCGGGGGGGGGGGGAGGGGAAGGTGGGGTGATGGGGAGTGGGGGAGGACGGACAAAAGAAGACCCGCAGCAGAAGAATAGGATAAGACATATCAGAGGAGGGCACCGCCTTCCCAGCCTCCTTGCACAGTAACGACACGATAGCAGCGGGTCCCGGGGCTGAGAGAGAGGACAAAGTAAAGGACTACAACATGCATAACGGAGGAGAGACCGTCTTTGGGGCCCATGCATCCACGCTCGAGAGAGCAGAGGGGAGGGGGGAGGGGAAGGTGGTGAAGTGGATGGGGGGGGGGACAGGGAAGACCCGGGGGGGAACGGGGACATACAGAGGAGGGCACCGCCTTACCAGCCTCATTGCCCAGTAACGACACGATTAGCACGGGTACCGGGTATGAGAGAGGAAGGACAACTACAGGGACATAAACGCCACGGAACCGTCGTTGGGGCCCATGCATTCCAGCTCGATGGTCTTAGGAGGGGGGGCAGGGGGGGACCGGGGGGACTTAATAAACAGTGGCCCGAGAATGCCAGCTGTCGAGCGTGGTCGCCCGCACTCTGGCTGGATAGAATGGCCTGCCAGGGGCCTCGTGGCGGCCCCATTAATTAGAGATAATGCGCTGTGAAAGGTAAGGCTGGGCACCAGCCCACTGGGCGCTTCGCGCGTTTCTCGCATTATTGGAAACAAAAGACTGGAGTGGCGTTTTCTTGTGGTTAGTGTGGGCATTTGGAGTGTTTTTGGGGTGGTGGGGTTGGTGGTGGGGGGGTGGTTGGGGGGGCGTGGCGTGGTGGAGTTGGAAGATAAGGGGGATAAGAGAGAGAGAGAGGAGAGAGAGAGAGAAGGGGAGAGAGAGAGGAGAGAAGAGAGGTCAGTCAGTAGGTTCTGCCTACTTTCACACCACACAACACACACACACACACACACAAACACACACACACACACACACACAAACACACACACACACACACACACACACACATAACACACACACACACACACACACACACACACACACACACCACACACACACACACCACATAAACCTATGTCGCGTCAGGTGCAGTCTTTTATTGATTGGTTGCACACGCTACACACGTAGGGCATCGAGGGAGGGAAGTACTAGTCCCGCGCTTTGGGGGTGGTAAAAACTGTTGATAAAAGAAAGGTGAATGATATCCTCGACCCTGCTGTCGAGCCAGACACGGAACAGAGGTGAAGGTTGAAAGGGTGGGGGATTGGGGGGAGGGGGGGGGGGGTATATTGGGGGGCGTATAGGGGGGGGGGGGGTTATACGGAATAATAATGATGTGAATGTGGTGATGGATCCGACGTTGGCCCAGAAAACAATCGTCTGTGTTCTTGGGCGTTTGCGTCTACTAAGCAATCAATTCTCGCTTACGATGGGCCGGTCGCATGTGCATTGAGCGTTGTGCACAATTATTTACCAAAGACTTGGTGCAGCAGAGCTTAGGGAAAAGATGTAACATTGGAGATTGATTTGAAGGGGGGGGGGGGGGGGGGGGGGGGGTTAGGGTGCGGAGTGAGAGGGAGGTGGGTGTGCAGGGGGTGGGGGGGGGGTGGGGCTGAATGAAATAAAACGGTACATGGTAAGTTTAATTGGTTTTTCTGGTCGTGGTTGTTGAATGAGCGAGGAGAACGGAGTGTGTGTGTGTGTGTGTGCCGCGCAGCGCGCGTGCGCGCGGTGCGTGCGTGCGCGTTTGGATGGGTGTGTTTGGATGGGTGTGCGTGTGGGCATGTGTGTGTGTGTGAATGAGAGGAGAGGAGCGAGACGGAGAGCAGGTGTGTCAGTTTGTCAGTGTGACTTACGCAAGTGTATGCATGCCTGTGTCTGCGCATACCATGTGTGGATATATCGGGCAAGCGGGCAGGCGCATACTGGCGTATTTTTTTTATAAAGTGATGCACGCCGTTAACACGTACATGACGCGCGTCGTGTGCTGTCTATTCCCTTTTGTCCAACAGAATTAGATATCAGCACGAGAAAAGAAACATCAGACAGGAAAAGAAAGGGTCAGACAGAAAGAAACATCAGACAGAAAAAAAAAACACGTTGTTTTTAGTTAGATAAGAAGAAACGTCAGGTCAGAAAGAAACAACGTCAGACAGAAAGAAAACGTCAGACAGAAAGAAACGTCAGTCAGAAAGGTACGTCAGTCAGAAAAGATACGTCAGGTCAGAAAGAAGAAAAAGGAAACGTCAGACAGAAAGAAACACCAGTCAGAAAGAAACGTCAGACAGTAAGAAAAACGTCAGTCAGAAAGAAAACGTCAGACAGAAAAAAAAAAAGTTAGTCAGAGAAAGAAACGTCAGTCAAGAAAGAAACGTCAGACAGAAAGAATCGTCAGTCAGAGAGAGAGAAACCGTCAGTCAGAAAGGAAAACGTCAGACAGAAAGAAAAAAACGTCAGACAGAAAGAATCGTCAGTCAGAAAGAAAACGTCAGAGCATGCAGTGCTGACAAAAAACTGTAGCGGGGGTAGAGAAGAGGGAAGAGTAGAGGAATTGGAGACCACCTAGTCCCACCATCTGCCAAACATGACGGATTTTCGCTCGTTCTTCGTTTTCAATGTCCAAGAATGCTGTTCATCTTGCATTTGAAGAAGACCTAGGGGGTCGAAAAACGCGTTGTGTTTTGTCTCGTTTGTCCTTGATATTGACCACACCAAAGAAAGCAGACTCACTGAGAATTATATTTAAAATTATTGATTTTGGTTCATGGGGACAACAAAAATGAAAAAACTGTACAATAATTCGGGAAGGGGATTTATAAGGTTATCTCTGTAACCTCTTGTCCATAAAGTCCACATTTATCTTGTTTGTTCTTGTTGACAAGTGGTTTTTTTTTTTGTGTTGACAAGTGGGTTTTAAACAGAGAAAAAGTGAAATCAGACTAGAGATTTGCTTGAACGTTGTTCAATTCGTCTCTTTTATATTATAGATTCGCATGTATATGTTAGACAGCACGTGACTCGTCCGATTCTCTTTAAATCATTCTGAGTGGGAAGTTGGTGTGTGCGATTCGGGGTGTATAATACGACCTGCTGTGGCTTACTGTCAGACCACGGGCAAAACGCCAGGAAACTTTTCTTCTTTATGCGTACGCAGGTTGATACTCACTGAGAATTATATTTAAAATTATTGATTTTGGTTCATGGGGACAAAAAAATGAAAACTGTACATAATTCGGGAAGATTATCTCTGTAACCTCTTGTCCATAAAGTCCACATTTATCTTGTTCTTGTTGACAATTGTTGACAAGTGGGTTTTAAAAACAGAGAGAAAGTGAATCAGACTAGAGATTTGCTTGAAACGTTGTTCATTCGTCTCTTTTATTTATAGATCGCACTGTATATGTTAGACAGCGTGACTCGTCCGATTCTCTTAACATCCTTCTGAGTGGGAGTTGGGTGGGCATCGGGGTGTATAATACACCTGCTGTGGCTTACTGTCAGACCACGGGAAACGCAGGAAACTTTTTCTTCTTTATGCGTACGCAGGTTGATACTCCTGTGGACACTCTCTGTATAGACAGGCAGTGAAGTTTTGTGTATGACCGGGTTTTTTTTTTCTATCCCGCCATTAAGGCAGCCATACTCCATCTTCGGGGAAGGTGCATGCTATGTGTAACGTGTCATCCATACCAACGGCCAAACTGGCCTTCTCTTCCGAAAGTTGGTGATGGGATTTTACGTCTGTGCAAGATGATGTGCGTGCGTTCACACACGGAACCTCGGTTTATAGCCTCATTCGAAGGACTGTATGGGGGAATGGAGTCAGAACCAATGTTAACCCCGATGGAAAAATCCTCCTGTACCGAAACGGCCCGGCGGAGATGCGAACCCGCAACACCAGGATCACTAGAGTCCGGCGCCCTACCAACTGAGCTCTTTCGGCCCCCTAGAAACAAATATGCAGGTCACAGCATCGGGACCCGGAAACAAGGGGTGAAGGAGGAGGAAGAGGAGGAGGACGAAGAGGAATTCTCATGCACTCACTCCTCTTTCGAACGGAAGGGACTGCACGGGCCCGCTTCTGGGAGTTAGGCATGCAGGCCATCAGAACGATGAATTGCCCCCCCCCCCCCCCCCCCTCCCAGTGATGGATCTCCCTACGGATGGAAAATGGCGTTGGTATCCCTCTGCCTTCTCCTCCCCTTCTCCCCTCCCCCTCCCCGGATCTCCATCGACTTTAAAACGTGTGTATGTGGCCACACGCCACAATGATAGTTTTGCACTAAAAGACTATATATAATCCATGTTGGCGTTTTTTGAGGCCTACCGTAGATTTCACCCAGCATTTAATGTTAAAAAGGAAATCTCCCTGCCAGTTATTTCCCTTGTTTGGGGGAATTTTTTTTTCGCCAGTGAAATCACAATCTTCAAAGACATGACCTTCCCATTAGCTGACGTCACATTTCAGGCCTTTGCACTCACCCGTGACCCTTTCTTTGCGCCAGCAGGAAGTGCCCAAATAGTCCCATTCCAGTGATTTTAATCTGTCTGCTTGGAACCACCTGGCTTGTACTTATGATGGCCATATGAAAGAAAATGAGGAGAATCCACTTTCAGACACAACAACAATTCTGAAAACAAGCTAATTGCGCCAGTCTATAAATACTCGACTCCTTAAAACAAGCCTTGGCGCATCATTTTTGGTGTGCAGCCTGTCTGTGCCAATCTCACCCTCGACCTAGCCTCGTCCATCCTGCATGCTGCTTGCTATATGGAATAGTCGCCGTGCTGCGGTTGGCTGCTGTGCGGTAAGTATAGCGGTCATAAATGACGGACTAGGTGACAGGAGATGGGCCATTTCGTTGGAGGATAGAAGGTTGAACAGATTGTAACGTCAGGGGCTATCAGTTATAGGGGACGAATTTCATTTCTGTCATCGAGTGCCCCCGGATAGGAATCGCCACGAAAGAAACGTCTACCCGATGTTTGTAGGACAGCCCCCCTCCCCTCCTTTTCCTGTGAGGAGGGGGACGGGAGAAAGTGAAGAGTGGGGGGGGGGAGTTGCCTTATCAGCAGAAATCAAAACAAAAACGTTCACTTCAATTCCCCAAATTCACCCAACAAGGAAAATTAATAATAATTATTTTATGTCTCTGTTTTTGCTTGTTTCTTTGTTTTGATATGTTGACACCATATGTCTTGTCTTTTGAAACACGTTTGTCCCCCTGCTTAGGATGTTAGCGTCAATACATGTTTACGTGCTGGTGTGTATGTGTACACTTGCGTTTTGTGCATGTGTACAGTATGCCTTATGCGCGTGTGAGCATGAGTGTGCCTGCGTAGAACAGCGTAGAACAGCCCAGAACAGCTTTCAACTTTACTGGTTATACACTTCGTCATGTTCAGACTTTTACAAAATGTTGAAATTAAACAAAGTACAGATGAACCTCCTGCGAACAACCTCCAGAGATCTTGAATACTTGGGGGTCTGTACAGGGAGGAAAGCTTTGCTGCGAGGTCAACATGATTCTGAAGTAACCCCCCCCCCCCCCCCCCCCCCTCGAAATAAAAAAAAAAAAAAAATGATAATAAAGGGGAGGGGGGGGGAACTCTCTCTCTCTCTCTCTCTCTCTCTCTCTCTCTCTCTCTCTGTTGTCTGTCTGTCTGTCTGTCTCTCCTCTCTCTCTCTCTCTCTCTCTCTCGCCTCTCTCTCTCTCTCTCTCTCTCTGTGCGAGCGCGCCCGCGCGTGGTGTGCATGTGTGTGTATGTTTAATCATTATAGCCCAGCCAACCACGCGCAGTGTAGAGGCCTTTTCAGGTGTTGTAAGCAAGCAATGAAACGACGTCCAGTCTGAAAGAAAGAACAACGACAACAACAACAACAACAAAAACAACAACAACAACAAAGGGGGGGGGGGGGGGGAAGGAACAAAACAGCCAATTACACGTATTATTATTATATTGCGAGGCCTTACTTATATTAACACAGTCCAAAGAGAACATTCAATATTGCACGTGAGTACAGGACCCCTGCGGCCACACTCCGGCATGAAGGTCGCCCCCCGCGCCTGTCAGCACGGCCCAAAGGTCACAGTGCAGCACGGTCCCTGGACTGCCGCCTGTTGATAAACACGTCCCAGGTCAGCCGCCGACCTTTCAGTAGACGGGGAGGTGGGTGGGGTGAGGGTGGGGAGGGAGGGAGGGAGGGAGATAAGGCAGTGTGTATGTGTGTGTGTGTGTGTGCGCGCGCGCGCGCGCCCGCGCCCGCGGGCGTGTGTGGCGAGAAGGGGGGAGGGGATAATAGAGGAGGTTGATCGGTGTGAAGGAGTTGACCTGAAAGAACGGGTCTGGATTCATTTCAGCGTGTGAGGTGTTTCGGATGATAACACATGGGGAAAAAGGGCAGGGCCCGGGGTAGGGAGAGGGTGGGGGAGCTGGGAACAGAGGACAGAGGTGTGTGATATCGCTGACGGGAACGGTCATCAGTAGGGAATAGTAATAGTAATAATAATAATAATGGTGATGGTAATGAGGATGATGATGATGATGATAATAATAACAATAGTAATAATAGTAAGGATGATGATGATAATGATGATATTAAGAGTTTGAGTAAACAAATCTGATATCAAAGTTAGTAAAGGAATGAAATTAAGTACTGATTAGGAATAAAATTTAGAACTGACTGGTACACCCTGGTGGGAATCAAGACCGATTCAAACGAAAAAAAAAAAAAAAAAAATTCCAGAATGAACGGAAACTTAAGAAACCAAAGGTCAGTTGAGCCCTGGAACTCCAATGAAAACTCCCTGGTTTTACCAGAAGAACTGACCGGGCTTTGATCTGAATACAGGTTCCGGCTTCAGGTGGGAGATGACAGATGACCCTGACCTTGCTATGGTACATAGCAGACCACCGGACTTCCATGTAAAGGGAACCACTTGTTATTTGTTCACGCGCGCGTTTTGATTTGCTTCCTGTTTGCGACGGGAACACGTTAGCGACACCACAGACATGCTGAATGTTGTGTGTGTGTGTGTGTGTGTGTGTGTGTGTGTGTGTGTGTGTGTGTGTGTGTGTGTGTGTGTGTGCGTGTGCGTGCGTGCGTGCGTGCGTGCGTGCGTGTGTGTGTGTGTGTGGTCCTTATATGTAAATAGTGTCCACAACATTCACATAGCTACCTGACTACCATCCCCTCCTCCGTCCGCCCCCCCCCCCCCCCCTCCCCCTTCATATCCCCTTCCTTCACTCCTGCATGAAAACTAGCTGACTAAAATGAATCCCTAAAAGAGGCATGGAACAGTGTACAGTGAATAATAAACAGGCAGGGTAACTATTGGTCCCATGATGAAATAATTGCTGGCCCATAGATACGGGTGGACATGGTTTCCTGGGTGCGTGCGGTTGTGAGTCTCTCTGGCACTGGTCCGGAGGTGTCTCCTCGTTTGTTCTGTGTGCTCAGTGTTGTGTCATTCCCCGCTGGGCGATTTGGGTGTCGCAAGCGGCATTCGTTTGGAGTTATGGGCCCTGTAATTATTTCATCATTGGAGCAAGAGTTACGCTACTAGTTTCTTATAAACTACAAATATTGATCTTTTTTTTGACTGTTACAGTGCTCTCGAGCTTATGTATTACCACATTCTTCCAGCCTCTCTCTCTCCTCTCTCTCCCCCCCCCCCCCCCCCAACAATTTCGAACCCTTCGTCCGTCCCTTTCCCTGCTCCCCCAAACATGCTGAGGTCAAACGTGCCAACTAACCGATCAAACAACACTTCGCTCTTTTTGTATTCACATCCAGACATTCTGTCTCCCGTCCTGCCCCCTATCAACTTTTCACCCTCTCTTACGCACACACATGCGCGCGCGCGCACACACACACTCACACACACACACACACACACGGCACAGACACATACGGGGCATACACAGGCACAGAGAGAGAGAGAGAGAGAGAGAGAGAGAGAGAGAGAGAGAGAGAGAGAGAGAGAGACTCTCAACCGCATGCACCTAGGAAACCATGTCCAAACACACATGCGCGTGCTGGAGAGGAAAAAAACAATCTACGGGGCGTTTACACGCCTTTCCCCGTTCATACTCCTAAACTCTCACTCGTCTCTTTTCTGTTCTGTCGGTCTCTCGTTGTTTGTTGTTATTGTTGTTGTTTGTCTGTTTCTCTGTTACCTTTCGTGGTTGCAGATCAGAAGGGCGCGTGGAATTCCATTTTGCTGGTGTTACTTACCTTAGGTTGTGTTGTTTCTCGCTTCCTTTATTCACATGCGAGTCATTTGAGGAGTCGAATGAATGCTTTGCTTGATATTGTCATTGAGATGGACGAACTCCTCAGTGAGAGCCGAACGTTGTGATCTTGTTCTTTTTTCCTTCAGTTGTTGTTGTTGTTGTTGCTGTTGTTGTTGTTGCCAAAACTAGTGAATTTTTAGTAAATATGAAATGAGGCAGGGAACAGTAAACAATAAACAAACAAGTAGGGTAACTCTTGCTCCCACAAGAAAACATAACTCCAAAGGAATGCTGCTTACGACACCGAATCGCCTAGCAGACCTGACAGCACAGAGCACACAGAACAAACAAGGAAACACCCCCCCAAAAAGGATGTTTAAAGCTTGTACTTGTCTGACTATATTCAAATTTTAAAAAGGCTGTGCCAGTCTTGAATAAAAGCTAAATTATATTTTGTTCATTTGTTGTTTGTTCATTTCTCCAGTTCTTGTTGCTGTGTAGATGTGTTTCGGTACAGGGTACATGGGCAAGCTTGGAGCATCCTTGGGGGGGGGGGGGGGGGGGGGGGGGGGGTTCCTTGTTTGTTCTGTGTGCTCTGTGCTGCCATGTCTACTAGGCGATTCGTCGTCGTAAGCAGCATTCTTTTGGAGTTATGTTTTTCTTGTGGGAGCAAGACTTACCCTAGTTTTTTTCGTTGTTTAGTGAATTGTAGACGGATTTGTTCATCAATATATTAGCCAAAGAGTAAGTGAAAAATGAAGGAGTCAGTGTAGTCCAATCATTTAAAAAAAAAGTGTGTCTCTTCACACACACACACACACACACACACACACACACACACACACACACACCACACACACACACACACAAACACACACACACACAACAGGGGGGAGAGAGAGAGAGAGGGGGGGGGGGGGGCAGTGAAAGCGACACAGAGAGGGGTACATGACAGGCGAAAAAGGACCGGGGGAGCCAGGAGGTGCAAGAGAGTCGGTTTCCACACCACAGTGCGCCATCTGTTCCCATTCACAACGCAGGGCGGGCAGGCAAACGATAAGATAGGGAGAGAGAAAAAACACACTGACTCTCCCCCCCCCCCCCCCCTGCTGTCCCGTCTCTCTCTCTCTCTCTCTCTCTCTCTCTCTCTCTCTCTCTCT
>JADBJO010001115.1:127500-135000 GCA_016801955.1 Conus betulinus
ATGCAGTAAACCTTCTCAGTAATGACTCGTGTAAATGCAGTCAAACTTTTCAGTAATGACTCGTGTAAATGCAGTGAAACCTCTCAGTAATGACTCGTGTATGTGCAGTAAAAACCTCTCAGTGATGACCTAAACGTACAGTAAAATTTCGCGGTAACGACCTACATATACAGCAGAACCTCTGTAAACGGCACAGACAGTGAAACCGGTCAGCAAGGAACTATTTATGCAGTAAAACTCCCGGTGGCAAATTGAATAGACAGTGAAACTTCTCTGCAAGGGCCTACAGTAAAATCTCAGAAACGACTGCCAGAAACTTTGTTTTGAAGATAAGCGGCTGCCTTTATTAGGTTATTAGGAAGTTTCATTGTACGCAGCCCTATAACCAACCCCCCATCTCCTCATGCACCTCCTCTCCCTCAGCACAGTTCTATGGTGGACAATTTCCTTTTTTTTTTTTTTTTGTATTTTTACTTTTTATTTTTTGTTTCTTTACAGTCTTTTTCACTGAAAAAACAACCTCTAATTTTCTTACATCTTTTATCTTTTCATTCCAACTTGTGTGCGTGCGCGCGCGCGTGCGTGCGTGCGTGCGTGCGTGCGTGCGTGCGTGCGCGTGCGTGCGTGCGCGCGCGTGAGTGTGTGTGTGTGTGTGTGTGTGTGTGTGTGTTTTGGAATTGTTGGATTTCATATCTTGTTTATTTAGAGTGTGTTTTGCTTCTGTTTGTTGTAGCTTTTCAGTTTGGCTTGGCCCATTTTGTTACGACTGTCAGTGCACCCCCCCCCTCCCCTCCTCCTTGCATCACTTCCAACCCTGCTTCTGTTCCTCATTCCATCATCCCAAACCACGCCCCATTCCCACTCTCAATTTTCTGGGTTTTTGTTTGTTTGTTTGTTTTTTTTTTTTTTTTCCACTGTTAAGACTGCAGAATTCCAAAGGAAACGCACAATATACACTGTTATGCACACACGCTTGTACGCTCTTTGTCTGTCACTCTTTCTCTCACTCTCTGTCTGTCTGTCTGTCTCTCTCTCTCACTCTCTTTCTCTCTCTGTCTCTCTTTCTTCTTCTTCTTCTTCTTCTTCTTCTCTCTCTCTCTCTCTCTCTCTGTCTCTCTCTCTCTCTCTCTCTCTCTCTCTCTCTCTCTCTCTCTCACACACACACACACACACACACACACACACACACACACACACACACACACACTCACTCACTCACTCACTCACTCACAGTCTTAATAAATCGAGGGAGGGGGGTGCAGTGAAAGAGAGAGAGAGAGAGAGAGGGAGGGATGGAGAGAGATGGAGAGAGAGAGAGAGAGAGAGAGAGAGAGAGAGAGAGAGAGAGAGAGAGAGAGAGAGTGAGTGAGCTACTGAGAAGCTGATGGAAATCGACACATGACGCGTTTGTAAAGAAGCTGCCGTGATAAGGGGTCGGGGGATGAGAGATTGAGTTTATCGTCGGCCGGGTAGGAAGTCGCTTCTCATCTGTTTGTGCAATCAGAGACCGGGGCTTACAGTGTATTGCCATGTCACAGGATAGCGGGGATAGCATCGTTCGGCCTGCGTCTGGCACTGCCAATGTCCGTGAGAGAGAGAGAGAGAGAGAGAGAGAGAGAGAGAGAGAGAGAGAGAGAGAGAGAGAGAGAGAGAGAGAGAGATGTAGCCTACGTGTTTTGTGTGTGCTGGGTGTAAACAGCGCCGAGAGCGAGGGAACGGAATAGGACGGGGAAGGAGGCAGCATAGACTAATTCGGGTTGAATCTCGAAATATTTGTCTAGAGATAACTTGGGCGTTTTGTTCACTTATGAAAGATAAAAGATAGACAGGAATTGGGAAGAAAGATGAGAAATAAGGGGAATACGTAACGCCTGTGTCTGCGACCCGCGTCGGATCTTCTGAAGTCCCAGATTGAAGGCATCCGCTGTCGGCCCGGTGTTCTTACTCTGTCTCTCCGGCTCAGAAACGCGCAGGCCACGCGCCACAGTTTGGGACTTTGCACTAAAACACTATGTCATCATTAGAAGCGTTTTGACGCCTACCATAATTTTGTGCCAGCATTTAATACCAAACTGAAACATGATTTTAAAAAAAAAACTCTCCCTTCCAATTATTTCCCTTGTTTCGGTGGATTTCCACCTATGAAGTCACATCTTCAAATATATTACCTTACCTTTAGTTGGCCTTTGGACTCACCTGTGACCCTGTCTTGGCGTCAACTGGAAGCGCCCAAATATTCCTGTTCCTTTGATTTTAATCTGTCTGCTTGGAACCACCTGGCTTGTACCTTGATGACCATTATGTAAGAAAATGAGGGGAACAAACAGACACAATACAAATTCTCAGAACAATCAAATTTCGCCAGTCTATACTCGCTCGACTCTCCTTGGACCTTGGCGCATTATTTTTTTTGTGTGCTGCCCGCACTGCAATGAGGTTCCCTTCGTGGAAAGCCGACTGTGAACTCTAACGTTGCAGCTAGCCTCAAAACCTTCCTTCCCCTTTCGTTTCTGACTTTTTCCTCTTCCGTCTGTGTGGTGCCCCCCGCCAACCTCCTGCTGGGTTTCTGTGTGTGCGGGCAACTGATCTTTTTTCAGCTATGATATGCATACGTACGAATGACCTGTGCAAGTGTTTTGATTAGTCTGCGGAGAGAATGAAGAGGAAGTTCTTTAGAATGGTATGACGACGACTGTGATAAATAGTGGTGGTGGTGATAATAATAGTAGTAGTCGTAGTTCTACTACTGCTACTTCTATTACTGTTGCTTGCTGCCATAACTACCACTGCTACTGCTGCTGCAGCTGCTGCTGCTGCTACAATTCTTATAGAAAGGAGTATTCAAGGAAAAACATTCTTTTTTTGATTGAACAAAAGACTGTCTTATCATCAGGCTGACGCTCTCCCAACAGAGCCATTCCGGCACACAGTAAGCACAGTGGTTTTGTGTGTGTGTGTGTGTGTGTGTGTGTGTGTGTGTGTGTGTGTGTGTGTGTGTGTGTGTGTGTGTGTGTGTGTGTGTGTGTGAATGATAACGTCGAGGCATGTTTGGGTCTCTTTGAATCCCCTCACTGTTTCGCTTAGCCATAGGATTGCATTAAAAATGCGACTCATGGCACTTTTTTGGCACAAAAGTGATTCGCTCTTGAGCCGCTTAGGATGCTAATGAGTCACCTTGCCGACTTCCAAGAAGATCGGCCGAAAACTGGGCAAGCACAAAGAACAACAAAGACAACACAGAAGGCACACAGACGGACAGACAGGGCGCGTTTTAAATGATGTTAGAAGATACTGCTTTGGGAACCTGTTGGAATTCAATATTCATTCAAGCAGTCTTGTGTGTGTGTGTGTGTGTGTGTGTGTGTGTGTGTGTGTGTGTGTGTGTGTAAAATCTCGTCTCAAAATATTCGCTCAGTTTTAGACAGTCCGCAGTGTGTGTCTGTGTAGGGGGGGGGGGGGGGAGGGTCCCGTTTCAAAATATTCATTCAATGTAAACAGTCTGTGGTGTGAAGGGGAATCCCGTCATCCTCTTCTGAGTCTGCGGTAACGGTTCCACCCACACTGTGCGATGCCGCATCTCGGCGTTTGGTGAGCGCACCTGCTTTTCCGTATCAGAAAACTGGCGTGTATGTGACTTGATTCGTTTGAAGGATAGCAAATACGGATGAGCGAAATGGGGAAAACACGTTGCCTAGAAACCCATCCATATCTGTGTGTTGTCCCTCGGCTGTCTGTCTTGTCTGTCTGTCTCAGTGTCATGTCTGTCTCTGTCTCTCTCTCTGTCTCTCTCTGTCTCTCTCTCTCTCTCTCTCTCTCTCTCTCTCTCTCTCTCTCTCTCTCTCTCTCTCTCCCTCCCTCTCCTCCTCCTCCTCCTCCTCCTCCTCTTCTTCTTCTTCTTTTTGTTTTTTTCTTCTTGTTGTGTTCTTGTTCTTGTTCTTCTTGTTCTTCTTCTTCTTCTTCTTCTCTCCCTTCTTCTTCTTCTTCATCATCTCTTTAGTCACATATTTTGTTGTCGTTTTCCTCCTCTTCCTCATCCTTGTCTTTCATGCTGGTGTTGTTTCTGTTTCTCGTTGTTGTAATTGTTGATGATGATGATGGAGGCAGTAGTGGCGATAGTAGTGGTAGTTCCGTCTTCCTTCTCCTTCTACTCATCCTTCTCATTCCTTTGAATGTTGTTGTTAGTGGTCGTGGCACAGTTATTCATTTCCTTCGTCCACATTTTCGTATTCTGCGTACGTCTTCTACCACGACTTTCCCTTCCCCCACCCCCTCCATCTTTCTTTTTTCGCCTGCATCTTCTTTCTCCACAACATTCCGACCCCCCCCCACCCACCCCCTTCATTTTCTTCTTCTGTGTCTTCTTCTTCCACGACTCTCATCTCATTCTCTCTTCCACGTGTTTCCCCACTTCACAGCAGACGGGGTTGATTAATTGTTGTATTAGAGGGGAAAGCGAGGCAGAGGCTACGGGACAGAGACAGATAGGGAAAAAAACATTAATTGCGGGCGAATATTTCAGTTTGCCGTCTTCCGAAGTGTTAAGGAAATTAATGGGGACTGCCGTGAATAATTTGTATCACGTTTAATGTAGTGTGTGTGTGTGTGTGTGGTGTGTGTGTGTGTGTGTGTGTGTGTGTGTGTGCGTGCGTGCGTGCGTGCGTGCGTGCGTGCGTGCGTGCGTGCAAGCGCGCGCGTGTATGTAAGTGAGTGGAAAAAGGGATCCAAGGATGAGCCAGTCGTGCTGATATAACTGTGATCTCCGCCAGCCCAGAGTTCACGGACGCCCCAATATGAAAATGCACGTGATATACGGCACACAGGTACGATCAATCTTAGCCCCGCACCCCTGTTGCCCCATCTGCACATCACACGTGTACACACGCAGGCAAGCGCGGACGAGCTTTCGCGCGCGCGCGTACACACACACACACACACACACACACTGTTTTTGTTTTTTTTTGTTTGCTCTCGTTCCTTTCATCCCCATTCTGTACCCCTGCCCTCTCGTCCATCCAACCCTCATTCTGCCCCCACGCCTTTCCTCCCCTTTCCCGTTTTTTTTTTTTCTCAAGACGTCTCACCCGCACCCTTCGTCCCTTAAATCACTTTGAACTTCACCGTTTACAGCCGACAACGTTTCTGTTGAGGTTGTGCCTTCTGTTTTCGTTTGTTCCAATAGAAAGCTGAGTTGATCGTTTCTGCAGGTGAATGACGTTGATAAATTGGCTCTACAACTCTCAGACTCTGTACTCTTCTGCATGCGTTTCTGAGGTCTTCCGAACAGAGTGCAGAAAAGGGAGAAAGGAAATGCACGAAAAGAAAAATAGGTACAAAGAAAGAGATCTGAGACTGTAGTACACCTAAACCGGAAATTCCTCTGGAAAAAAAGGTCTCTTAATCAGATTGTATCATTCTTAAATAGGAAATAGCCCATGGAAATGTTTCTAAAGGTAGGGTTATCGAAATATTCTGTGAAAATGTTTTGTAAGATAGTATATTAAGCAGGAAATTTCCTGGTGTCAGAGAGACCAGAATGTGATATATTTGTAGAACAGGTTTCAAAATTTATCAGTTTATATCAGAAGTGATATGGGAAGAGGTGTTTTATTCAATATTCTGTGTTTAGTATTGTGTTGAAATAAGAAATTACCGTGGAAAAGGTCTTAGAATTTTGAGTACTACAATTACCTCGGAAGAGGTCTCAAAATGCAGAGTTTTACAAAAAGAAATTACCCTGGGAGAGGTCTCAGATTTGAGTGTACTAAAACAAGAAGTTACCTCGGAAGAGTCAGAATTTAGTATGCTGAACGAAAAAATGCCTTGGAACGGGTTTCCATATTCAGAATACCACGACAAGGAATACCCTCGTTAGAAGTCAAAATACAGTGTACTACATTGAGAAACTATTCTATGAGATGTCTGAAGTTCGTAACTAAAATAACAAGTTAGGCTGGGAGAGTCTTTGATGTGAGTACACTAAAATCATATTGCCCTGCAGAGCTGTCTGAACGGAGTATGCTAACACAGGAATTATTTTGGGAGGGGGGAGGAAGGGGGAGGGGTCTGACTTCAGTATAATGAAATGAGACACTACTAGCTGGGAAGAAATGCCCCTGGGTAAAGTTTACTAAAACATGAAATGAGGTGTGAGATAGTCTGAATTAAGTGCACTATCATAAAAAATGTAAGGAATTACCTAGGAAAAGGTCCATCTCTTAAGTATAATAAATGGGGTATTATCTTAGAAGAGGTTTGAATCTGGAAGATCATAGTAAGAATTAAAAAAAAAACAAACAAACATTTTTTTGTTCTTGGAATAGGTCTGTGATATAGACTCTATTTGCAAGCAACTTTTAAAAAAATAAAGATGGAGAGGGAGCGAGGCGTTGGGGAAAAGAGGAGGAGAGGTTCGGAAAGGGGAGGGAACTTGTACTGAGTTCAAAGAACGTGTACAAGTCGGTACCAACGAGACGGGACGTCCACTGAAACGACGGTCCTTCAAAGGAAAAAAAAGTCGCTGCTACAAGAAACGGAAGATGAAAGCAACGGTTGGCAGAGAAGAAGAAGAGAAGGGGGTGGGAAGAAGGGAAGGGCGGATATGTGTGTGTGTGTGTGTGTGTGTGTGTGTGTGTGTGTGTGTGTGTGTGTGTGTGTGTGTGTGTGGAGGGGGGGGGGGGGGGGATGGCGGGGGATTTTTCAGCGCTTCGAGCAAGACACGCGAGAGCACTTACCATTCAAAAACAACACACCTCACTCATGATCATCACGGCTCTCGCACAGCAGGATAACGGGGAGACACAGACAAGCTCAGAGACGGCGAAGTGTAAGAGCGAGTGTATAGTTAACTAGTAAGGGTGGTACCCAGAAGGGGTGGGGGGTGGGGGTGGGAGTTGCAAACCTGTGTAGGTGAACATTCCTATTTTGTTTACCCTAGCGAGGTTAATGGTTCTTCCGTGCCCTTGCCTGCCACTCTTTTTTTCCCTCTTTAATTAATGCTTTCTAATCCGGTGCGCCTTCTCTCTCTCTCTCTCTCTCTCTCTCTCTCTCTCTCTCTCTCTCTCTCTCTCTCTCTCTCTCTCTCTCTCCCTCCCTCCCTCCCTCCCCCCCCCCCCCTTTTTCTTTGTCTCTCTCGCCTCTGTGTCTATCTACCGGTCTGTCTGTCTCTATGTCTGTCTCTATCTGTCTGTCCCTGTGTCCCTCCCCCACCCCCCCACCCACATTCTCTTTCTCCCCCACCCCACCCCCACAACTCCCTTTATGTCCCCTTCAGCAGGCTTCTGAAGAGCTATGAGGTAAGAGTAGACGGGGTAACATACAGCTGCCTTCCAGTGAAACGGTGTGGAGCTCTTTGGCAGAAGTACCCCTTTGGATGGGGGCGCACTTACCCCACTTTCACACCACACTCTGCCGCTCTCGCTCGGTGATGGCGATACCCGGGACTGTCAAAGACCCCAGTAGCAGTTTCATCGGCCCCCAGATGTGTCGGTCGGGGGGGGGGGG
>JADBJO010001115.1:170000-172500 GCA_016801955.1 Conus betulinus
CTGATGTCCCGTACTTACTAACTACAGGTCGGACTCTTCCCGTATAGAGTCTCTTCAGGATACGTTCGTCAGCCCCCCAGTCGGTCCCTGCAAATTCTTCATGATCGCCAGTCTCAACTTGGCCCTGCTACAGCATCTGGTGATCTGCTGTTTCCAAGTGAGCTTGCGGTCAAAGGACACTCCCAGGTAGGTAGGTGTGGATTCCTCTGCGAGCCTTTGGTTGTTCAGAGTCAGCTTCGCCTCTTGCTTCTTGCTGGATATGCTGAAGACTGTGTAGGTTGTTTTGCTTGAGTTGACAGAGACAAGCCATTCCTTTAGTCCAGTCGCTGATCTTATTGAGCGCAGTCTGGAGGCGTACCTGTGCTGCAGTGGTGTACTCTTCAGAGCACCAAAGTAGTACCAGGTCATCTGCGTAGATCGCTCCTCTGACCCCTCTTGACAGTTCTCTTACGATGTCATCTATAAAGATGAGGAACAGCGTTGGCGAAAGGACTCCTTGTGGTACTCCTTGTCTCAGCACCTTCTTCTTTCTCTTTTGGCCCTGAATCTTGACTCGGGCTTGGCGGTTGTGTAGGTACTGGCTGATCCAGGTGTACATCCTCCCCAGACACACCACATCGCCGTAGTTTAAGTCTGAGTCCGTCCTTCCAGACTTTGTCGAACGCCTTCTCCATGTCATTCCAGACAGCAAGCGTGTTCTTCTTTTCTTGGAAAGCGTCCTCTATGCTCTGAGTGATGAATGTGATCTGGTCTTCTGTTGATCTGTGTTGGCGGAAGCCTGCCCTGTTCAGGGCTCAGCAGCTGATGCTCCTCAAGGTGCCAGACAAGATTTGTGTTGAGAAGTCTTCCATCAGCTTCCCTAAGCAGCTAGTAAGGCTGATGGGTTTGTAGCTGTCAGCCTTCGACTTGTCTTTTCCCTTTTTGTGAATGAGGATCATATTTGCTTTCTTCCAACACTGTGGTACTGATCCTGTCTTCCAGCTGGAGTTAAAAATTGTTAGAAGGACTGCCTTGCTCTTCATCCCAAGATACAGGGATCATTTCATTGGTGATTCCGTCTGATCTGGTCCATGTGACTTATTCAGGTTGAGGCTCTGCAACGCTTCCTCCAGCTCTTTCTCTGTGAAAACTGTGGTCATGACTCCTCTTGGGGCTCTTTCTCATGAAGTTCACCTTGGGCCCTGTGCACTGCAGCTCTATGTTCAGGAGGGACTTCCAGATTGCTGCTGTTTTCATAGACGTCTGTGAAGTGGTCTGTTGCTTTCTTTCCAGAGAGGTAATAACCATTCTCTTGTATTGTTATTGTGGACTGACTTGTTGTTTCGTTACTGGGGGTTCTAGCCAGTTTCCACAGCTTGCTGCCATTCTTGTCGAGATTCAGGCTTTCAGTTTTGTCGTGCCAGCTTTTCCTTGCAGCTTGTACGCAGGACAGCTTGTATCTGGCAGTTACTTCCTTCAGCGCTATGTTGTTCTCCAGTGATAACTGCTTTTCTGCTCGGTCCCTGGTTTCCGTAACGGCATCTTCCAGATTCTGGAGTTCCTCCGTCCAGTAGGGCTTGTAGTCTTTAGTGATAACTGCTTTTCTGCTCGGTCCCTGGTTTCCGTAACGGCATCTTCCAGATTCTGGAGTTCCTCCGTCCAGTAGGGCTTGTAGTCTTTACGTGTTCCTCTTGGGATGGATTCTGTAGCAGCTTTCAAGATGGCCTTTGTGAAGTCTTGAAGCATCTTGTTTGAGTCCTTCTGCCTGATGTTGATAGGCTTTGTATATGTATCTGTGAGGGTCTCGAAGAGAGTCCAGTGCGCCTTTTTATAATTTCAGCGGGGGTAAACACTTTGCTTCAGGAGCCTGCAAGTTGACGTTGATAGAGAGTTTGACGGGTTTGTGGTCACTTCCTCCAAGCTGGTTGAGGACTGTTCTTTTGGTCATGTCGAACAAGTCGTTGGTGGCGAACGCTAGATCTGATGTTCATGTGGTCATCCAGCGTCTAGAGTAGAAGGTGGGTTCATCATCTTCTTGGTTGATGAGATAAAGATGTGTGTCAATTCATCATCTTCTTGGTTGATGAGATAAAGATGTGTGTCAATCTCCCAATCCTCAACTTCTTCGCCTCTCTTGTACGTCTCGTCATAGCCCCATCTCTCTGAGTGACTGTTAAAATCTCCCACCACCACCACGCAGTTGTTGTTTGGGATGTATGTGACGGAAAGATCACGATCTTGAGGGCAATTGACATTGTAGATCCTGATGTTGTGTTCTTTAAGGACTATACCAACCCCTTGGATCTCTGCCTGTTGATTGGTGTTGATCTTGAGTTCTTGTGTGGCGATGGAATTCCGCACCAAGACAAGCACCCCTCCTTTGTTTTCTTTCCTCACGGTCCAACCTGATGGTCTCCTAACCTCTCACTTGAAAGCGATGGTTTACGGTCAAATGTGTCTCTTGGACACATGCGATGTCAGTATTTTCTTGGTGCATCCTTTCTGCCGGGCCAAGTTTCTT
>JADBJO010001115.1:175000-177500 GCA_016801955.1 Conus betulinus
CGGAACTTCTTGCTGATCCGGATCCGTGGCAAAATATAATGGTTTCATTCTTGGGCCGCTGGCTGTGTGTTTCCACCAGGTCGCATTTGAATCGATTTAATTGCGGAAGCTTGCTGTCAAACAAAGAAACGAACAAACATGGATGAAAACTTGAGGAAATCAGATTCTGCTACCAAATGAACTTAAAGAAAAAAAAAAAACAAACAAAGAAAACGAAACAAAACAATGCGGCTATAAGTTAGTCCGCGCGCGTTAGCCTCATGATAATTGATAACGATAATGATAATAATAATAATAATAACGATCATTGTTTATAGCGCAATCCTCCATAATATAGGCCCAAAGTGATTCAGACACAAGCATAGAGACACTAGGCAAAATCTGAAATGTAAAGAAACAAACAAAACCAGTTGAGAGTTCAGTGCTTTCTGCTGTAAAGTTGGTGACTTGACTCCTAACTTTTAAGAAAAAGTAAGGCTTTAGTTCAGTTTTGAAGGCTTTCAAGGTTTGAAAGGTTTAGGGTCGATGACGAGAGTTTCCGCAGCGAGTTCTCGATGACAGTAGTTTGAAAGTGGAACGATCATTCCTCCCCTGAAAAAGAATGGTCTTAACCCCGAATGTCTGAAACAGCTATCGACCCTTCTCTAATCTTCTAATTCTTTGAAAAAGGAAGTCATCTTCTCACCTCTTCAAACGCATCTTTCCAAGAATACCTTTGAGGACTGATTCCAGTCAGCATATAAACAGTTCCATTCCACTGAAACAGCACTAATTCATATCACAGAGCTATGCTCTCCAACGCTGACAGTGGAGAAGTTTCTGTTCTAGGCCTGGACCTGTCTGCAGCTTTCGGTACTTTGGACCATTCTACCCTTCCGTCCAGACTTATCTGACTTTGGCATGTCAGGCACTGCTCGTGCTTGGTGCTCTTTATAATTGTCAAATCGAACACAGCCTGTCGCTGCTGATGGCCTCCTGTTCTTCTGTAGACCTTTCAGGTATGATGTCCCACAGGGTTCTGTGCTCAGGCCTATCTTTTTCATGTTGTGTGCTTACACTCTGTCCAGTGTAATTTCCGAACATGGTTACCGTTTTGGCAAATGCGCTCATGACACTCTGCTAGAAGATTCATCTCAACCCTGTAATGAAACCTGTCCGTGCATGATTACATCAGCCGAATGTGTCAAGCTGCCAGTCATGAAGAGAGAAAAAATGCATCAGTCGCTCCGATAGAATTGGAAGCAGACAATCCTGTGCAGAAGTGTTCTTTATTTGCTGTTGGTGACAGGATTTGAGTTTGTTTCGTAGAGTCTGAAGAATGTTAAGTCAGGTCAAAATTATCTTTATTGAGGGTTTAAAGAAGAAGCTTTACAGCTTTTTTTTTTCATCCTGCCCTCACAGAAAAAAAAAGGAAAAAAAATAAAAAAAAAAAAAAAATCATTGAAGAAACCATCAAAAAAATCATTTATCAACACATTATGAAGAAAAAAATATGTTGCGGTGGGCTGTCAGACCAGTGGACTGCATGCAAAGCTCAGCCTGGCGTAACCTGCGCTGTGAATCTTTTAGGTGATCAGTCCACCATGGAGCTGACACATGACCTGAAAGACGCCTGGTGGTGAGAGGAGCACGCAGAGCAAGGGCTTGAATAAGAGAGCTGACTTGACTTACTTACTTAGTCCTCTTCGATCCTTGAGAAACATAGGGCCTCACAGCAACTTTCCACCTCCGTCTGTCCCTGGCACAGGTCCTGATCTCCCTCCAGGTCAGGCTCTCAGCTCGTTTACCAAGCTCCTCCTCCAGGTCTGCTTTGGGCGCCCTCGCTTCCTCTTGCCCTGCGGGTTCCACTCGAGCGCCTGCCTGGTGATGTTAGAGGGCTCCTTCCGCAGTGTGTGGCCCACCCATCGCCACTTTCTCTTCCTGGCCTGGACGTCCATTGGCTGTTGGTTTGTCCTCGTCCACAGGTCGGTGTTTGGCACTCTGTCGAACCATCGCAAGTGTAGGATCTGCCGGAGACATTTGTTGATGAAGGTTTGGATCTTCGTGGAGGTGTTGGTGGTGACTCGCCAAGTCTCTGACCCGTAGAGTAGCACTGATTTTACATTGGAGTTGAATATTCTCAGTTGGTGGTGTTGTGGAGATGGTGGTAGAGCTCCATACGGGTCTCAGGATGGCAAAGGCTTGTCGCGCTTTCTTCACTCTTGCTTTGATGTCTTCATCTGTGCCTCCTGACCGGCTGATCTTGCTGCCCAGGTACACAGACTCACTGACATCTTCTATCGCCTTTCCCGCGATGGTGATTGGGGCTTCTTTTTTTTTTTTCTTTTCTTTTTTTAGTGCGCAGGAGCTGACTGGTACAGATCAATCAGACTAGGGTCTGACCGGGTCTGGCACAACAGCTAGGTTAATACTAACATGACAGAAATCATCAACAATTCTTTTTTAATGTTTCTGGACACAACAGTGCTAAATATGCGTTTTAGAGTTTATGGAGATCAAC
>JADBJO010001115.1:190000-195000 GCA_016801955.1 Conus betulinus
GGAAACAAGAGGGAAAGACGAGAAACAACAAGTCAGAACTGAATTTTACGGTTTTACACCGACAGGTTGCTATTTACAGACTGGAAACAAGAGAGAGACGAGAAACGAGAATTCAAAACGGAATCATACGGTTTTATACCGATAGGTTTCCCATTATTCGAACCAGCTGTTGTTTCTAAGTTGTTTTTTGTACTCCCAGTTCTTATAGAACAGGGAGTACGTTACAATGGGAACGAAGAAATGCTGTCTGTCTGTGTGTCTGTGTGTCTATCTGTGTGTCTGTCTGTGTGTCTGTCGGTCGTCAAAATGTGTTCCACTCACTCCAGACAAAACGTCTGGGCCGATCTTTCAGAAAATTTATAGGTATGTTCATTAAAGGTCATGGATGAGGCCCGATGTTTTATTTTACCAGAATAGTCGTTACTCACGTCTATAACGGCCTCAAAACGGGGTTTCCTCTTTATGGAATATATCAGAAAGTACTTAGCCGATTTTATAAGCGGTTTTTGGATGATCATGTGACTGGGAGTACGTTGTATATGCTTTGCATTGTTTTTTTTGTTGTTTGTAACAATGTTCGCTCCTGAAATGTCTGTTGCTGCTGACAGATCAGGAACGGCTTTTTTTTTTTTTTCATGGCGTCTTCTTCCTTTTAATGGTTAACTCTCTCTTAGTGACTGTGTGCGTCTGTCAGTCACACGTTCGCCGTCTCTCTCTCTCTCTCTCTCGCTCTCTCTCTCTCTCTCTCTCCTCTCTCTCTCTCTCCGCTCTCCTCTCTCTCTCCTAGGCTCTCGTCTCTCTGTGTGTGGTGTGCTGTGTGTGTGTGTGTATGTGTGTTGTGTGTGTGATCTCTCTATGTCCCCCCCCCTCTCTCTCTCTCTCTCTCTCTCGTCTCCCCTTTACCTCTATCTCTCTCTATCTGCCCCCCCCCTCTCTCTCTCTCTCTCTCTGACCTCCCCCTCCGCCCCCCCCCCCCCCCCCCCCCCCCCCCCACCACACACACACACATGCACCACACACGCACAACCAACACAGCCCATGTCCCAAATCTCGTTCTCATTCACTCCAGCCCCGCCCTCACGTCCTCTCTCTGTTTTCTCTCAAAACCGATTCTTTCATGTGGCCACCAAACTCTACTCCGGATTCCGTTGTGCAGCCTGCCCCTTTATGCAAATGCCCGAATGTTTGGAAACCAAGCAGTTGGCACGCACTTTTCAGAAGACAGCACAAAACGTTTCTTTGGCACCAGTTTCCTAAAGAGTTTATTGTGTGTGTTTCATTTTTTTTTTGTAGAAGAAACTGTTATGGAAAGGCATGTTTATATGCTGAGAGGAAGGGGAAAAAAAGGGAGAGACGAAGAAACAGTTGAAGGTTAAGCCGATCTTGGCGGTTTTAAACGGACGGGTTTGATTTTATCCGAACCAGATGTCGCGGAAAATGTGTTTTAACATTGCGTGTTCTTGGCGTGCGATTGGTTGGCCAATAATCTGGGCTTAATGATTGTTTTCCTTTTTTGTCTCACCCCCCTCCTTTCTTTCTCCCCCCCCCCCCCCCCCCCTTCTCTCTCTCTCTCTCTACTCTCTCTCTCTCTCTCTCTCTCTCTTTGTGTGCGTGCAAGCGCGCGCGCGCAGCGCGCGTTGTGTGTGTGTGTGTGTGTGTGTGAGGAGAGAGAGAGAGAGGAGAGAGAGAGAGAGGAGAGAAGTCTCAGTCAGAGAGGAGAGAGAGAGCTGAGAGTGTGTGTCCTCAGTCCATGCACCAAGTGCAATCGAGTCTGTGTGAGGTGAGTCTATGCGTCTATGCGCTTGCATGTGCGTATGTATGCGTCCATATGCATACACACACACACACCAACACACACACACACACCTCTCCACCGCCGCTCTGAAAAATTCTCTCTCTCTCTCTCCTCTCTCTCTCTCTCTCTCTCTCTCTCTCTCTCTCTCGCTCGCCTCGCTCGCCTCGCTCGCTCCCCTCCCCTCAGCCTTCCTCCCTCCCTCTCTCCCCTCGTTTCCTTATGCTTATTTGAGGTTTGATATATGGTGTTTGTCAGCTATTTTATTCGTTAATTTCTTTTTTTCAAATGAGGACCTGGGGCTAAAAAAGCTTCCGTCTTATCCTTTTACCCTAACCCGCTACACACACAACACATACACACGCGCGCGCGCGCGCACACACACACACACACACACACACACGCACGCACGCACGCACGCACGCACGCACCCCTCGCCCCAAATCCAGCGCCACCGCCTCCACCCCACTCCCCCCTCCCACCTCTCCAAATCTCTCTCTCTCTCTCTCCTCTCTTCTCTCTATCTCTCTCTCTCTCTCTACTCTGGCAGAAAAATTGTGTGTGTGTGTGTGTGTGTGTGTGTGTGTGTGTGGTGTGTGTGTGTGTCGCTCTCTCTCTCTCTCTCTCTCTCTCTCTCTCTCTCTCTCTCTCTCTCTGTCTTTCTCCCCCCCCCCCCCCCCCCCCCCCCCCCCCTCCCCCCGAAATCGGAAACAGTACGTGTTTGCTCCGTTACCTTCAGGCTCTTGCCTGGCTGCACTTCAAAGAGGTCGTGGAGCCAGGCGGGGGACTGCTCACAGGCAACGCCAAGAACATTGTGATTGTCGCTCTTCAGCGGAGGTGTTCGTTCGCGCGAGCAATCCGATGAAAACATTCCTGTTTTGGGTTTAAGGCCATGGTTCTCTTGGGAGGCCTTTTTACAGAAGTTTCAGACAGACAGCGACGTAGACCAACGTGTGGGGGTGGGGGAGGAGGGCTTGGGGGGCACAAGCCCACCCCACCTCCCCACCCCCTCCCTCCCATGCTTATCTCCAGTCCTATCCTTACGCTACACATATTCCCCCTACTCTCGTGGTGCATCTGTATGTTTGAACTTTCTCATCTGTTTGTTTCAAACTATCTTGTCTGTACGTCACAACTAGCTCTCCTGTATGTCACAACTATCTCATCTGTATGCACAACTATCTCATCTGTGTGACAACTATCTCATCTTTGTGTTTCAACTATCTCACCTGTACGTCACAACTATCTCATCTGTATGTCACAACTAGCTCACCTGTATGTCACAACTAGCTCATCTGTATGTCACAACTAGCTCACCTGTATGTCACAACTAGCTCATCTGTATGTCACAAACTAGCTCACCTGTATGTCACAAACTATCTCATCTGTATGTCACAACTAGCTCACCTGTATGTCACAACTATCTCATCTGTATGTCACAACTAGCTCACCTGTATGTCACAAACTGTCACAACTATCTCAACCTGTATGTCACAAATCTATCTGTATGTCATCTGTATATGTCAGAACTAGCTCACCTGTACGTCACAACTATCTCATCTGTATGTCACAACTAGCTCATCTCTGTGTCACAAATCTATCTCATCTGTATGTCTGAACTATCTCATCTGTGTCTCAACTATCTCATCTGTGTGTCTCAACTGTCTCATCCGTATGTCAGGTATATTATCTAAATCTTTGTCGGACTTGCAGACTGAACTGATCAGTTGCTGTATGTGAAGGCTGATCAGTTGCAGACTATGTGAAGGGCTGATCAGTTGCAGAGTATGTGAAGGGCTGATCAGTTGCAGAGCTATGTGAAGGGCTGATCAGATCAGTTGCAGACTATGTGAAGGGCTGATCAGTTGCAGACTATGTGAAGGGCTGATCAGTTGCAGACTATGTGAAGGGCTGATCAGTTGAGACTATGTGAAGGGCTGATCAGTTGCAGAGTATGTGAAGGGCTGATCAGTTGCAGACTATGTGAAGGGCTGATCAGTTGCAGACTATGTGAAGGGGGCCAACAGTTGCAGACTATGTGAAGGGCAGATCAGTTGCAGATTTGACTATGTGAAGGGCCCAACAGTTGCAGACTATGTGAAGGGCCCAACAGTTGCAGACTATGTGAAGGGCAGATCAGTTGCAGACTATGTGAAGGGCCCAACAGTTGCAGACTATGTGAAGGGCTGATCAGTTGAGACTATGTGAAGGGCTGATCAGTTGCAGACTTATGTGAAGGGCAGATCAGTTGCAGACTATGTGAAGGGCCCAACAGTTGCAGACTATGTGAAGGGCCCAGCACAGTTGCAGACTATGTGAAGGGCCCAACAGTTGCAGACTATGTGAAGGGCCCAACAGTTGCAGGACTATGTGAAGTGAAGCCCAACAGTTGCAGACTATGTGAAGGGCCCAGCAGTTGCAGACTATGTGAAGGGCCCAACAGTTGCAGACTATGTGAAGGGCCCAACAGTTGCAGACTATGTGAAGGGCCCAACAGTTGCAGACTATGTGAGGGCCCAGCAGTTGCAGACTATGTGAAGGGCAGATCAGTTGCAGACTATGTGAAGGGCCCAACAGTTGCAGACTATGTGAAGGGCCCAGCAGTTGCAGACTATGTGAAGGGCCCAGCAGTTGCAGACTATGTGAAGGGCCCAGCAGTTGCAGACTATGTGAAGGGCCCAGCAGTTGCAGACTATGTGAAGGGCTGATCAGTTGCAGACTATGTGAAGGGGCCCAGCAGTTGCAGACTATGTGAAGGGCCCAGCAGTTGCAGACTATGTGAAGGGCCCAACAGTTGCAGACTATGTGAAGGGCTGATCAGTCGGAAAGACTGTCACTACACAGTCCAGTGTCGTCCACTTCTTCCTTCAGTCTCTGAGCTGAGACTGTTGGTCAGTGTTCCCTGACCAAACACTGCAGGTGTGTCTGCATCCAGTCTGACCTGTTTGACCGCTGGGTCTGTTAAGCCGAAGAGAACAACCACCCTTGATGCGGCATGTGTGTTGATATGTCCGGTGTCTGCTGGATCCCATCCACTCGTCACTGAGCACGATCGAAATGACTCACTCAGCAGCAGTGCGGTTTCTGCTCTGACAGGTTTCCGCAGGCGAGTGAATTGGAGTGTTTTTTTTTTTTTTTTTTCCCTCTTAAACTGTGGATTGCCATATACAGAGTACCAGTCTTTCTTTAAAGTGAACGAGGCACAGAT
>JADBJO010001115.1:207500-227500 GCA_016801955.1 Conus betulinus
CGCACGCGCGCGCGCGCGCGCATGCGCACACATTCGCACACACCCAAGCACTCTCTCTCTCTCTCTCTCTCTCTCTCTCTCTCTCTCTCTCTCTCACACACACACACACACACACACACACACACACACACACACACACACACGCATGCGCGCACACACACCTTACATAAATCACATGCTATGTGTGTGTGTGTGTGTGTTTCTGTTTCTTCAATTTAACGTCCTTACACCATTGGTGACACTAGACGGAGTTTAAAAAGAAATGGAAGGGGGGTGGGGATGGCGGGAAGTGGGAAAGTGTGTGTGTGTGTGTGTGTGCGCGCGCGCGCGCGCCTGCGTCTGTGTGTGACTGTCTTTTATGTGAGTGTACGAATTCACTCAGACGCTGTGATGTCCAAGCACCCAATTCAATGCACCGGTTGAAGTTTAGCAGTTCAAGGGAAGTCAGCATCACTGTGCTTTCTTTACGACGAGAAGTAATGTTTCATTAAAAGGTGGTTCTTTCCCTTTGATGAAAGCATGTTTTGTCTCTCATGCTGTGTGTGACATCTCGTTTTTGTGGTTGATTTTATCTGCTCAATTACGATTGAGCTAATAGCGAGCGAAGAGGAGGCTTTAGTGGAAACATTGAGTATGATTGTATAGACAGATCAGAATGTTAGGCTTTTTCCCCGTTCCCCCTTTCCCTATCAATACACAGTTGTGGTTGTGTAGATCGGCAGAATATTCGACTTGGGTTTGTGGGAAGCTTCGTTCAATTTTGTGTGCATGCATGAACGAACGTGTGTGTGTGTGTGTGTGTGTGTGTGTGTGTGTGTGTGTGTGTGTTTTTGGTAGTAGTCATGGTAGTAGTAATGGTAGAAGAGGTAGTAGTAAGTGTAGTAGTAGTTGGAGGTTGACTGGTTGGTTGGTTGGCTGACTGAATTATGGTAATAACGTTTTGAGGGGCAGCTGATTACCTGATGTGAAGAAAAGACGGTGAAGGCTTTCACGTATGAATTGATCGGGGGGGGGGGGGGGGGGGGGGGGGGGGGGGGGGGGGGGGGGGGGGGCTGCGGCTGCGGCTGAGTCGTATTCTAAAGATTAGAACATCTAAAACTGCTTTGGAAAAAAAAGGTACAAGAATTATCATACCACTGGCAGTTAGTTACAGATTGTACGTTACATTTCCGTTGCCTTGTCGTTAGTTTGTGTGTGTGGATACATGTCCTCCCTCTAAGTCTGAACACCTTAAAACACACGCGTAATGTTCTCATCCCCAGCTGATGCATTTGTACCATAGTGTTCAAGTACTTTGACTGTTCGGATGATCCCTGGAGTCTTTTAGCCAGGGTACGGCAACAACAACAACAATACCTTACTGACTTCCTGCTATTTGGAGGAGCACCAGCAGAGCGATGGGTTGTGTGCAGATTGGCTGTCTGTTGGTGGAGTGAAAAGAGCAGGCAGTTGCTGAGGGTAAAACAGGCTGATAAATTGGTGCTCCAAATGATTGACGAACATACCGATGGTTCTTGACCTAAAGGCAGTGAAGAAGAAGGCATCCATTCTTATATTTTAAAAGACGAATAAGCTCTGTGGTGCATTCCATGTCATGTACCACTCACAGTGAAACGTGTTCTTTTGGAGTGTTGGGACTTGCATGATGTTAGACATAAACACTTTACAGCAGACTCCATGAAAGCCTTGTTCAGAGATGTCCCACCTGACGTGACATTTGAATATATGAAAGAGGTCAACATTTTTCATCTGATCTAAGATTTTGCAGAAGAAGGATGTTTGACGAAATTCCGGTGGGTTTTTAGAAGGTGTAGTTTACAGGGTTGTATACATGAGTTGGTGGTGGGTTTTTTTTTTGTTTGTTTTTTTTTTTTTTTTTTTTTAGTAAGTTGTGTTTTCTTGAATGCGGTGACTGCCCTGATATTGGCCCATTGCGGTCAACTGGGCTATAAGCAACATTATCTGTCTCTCTCTACTGGAGGCATGAGCAGTTCTGAAGGACATCCTCGCGAGGAAACATCAATTGATTTATCATTTGATTTGCTCATTGATCGACTGATTACGTCATGGAATCTCACTGATGGACAGACAGTGAAGAAGAGAACAGTTGCAAGCACTGAGTGCATTGAGAATATGATAGTCGGGGAACATCGCTTTATTTGCTGATGGGTTTTGTATTGATTGGCTCAAAGGTGGTGAAAAACGAAAAGTTGCTACAGGCTTAAGTGGGTTGAAAGGTATGGCAGATCTGTTTACCAATAGCAAATTTGGCTGCATTTTGTGCAGATGTTTGGTGAAAATACAGGTACAATAAACTTACAAACAAAACAAAACAAAACAAACAAAACGTCGAAAAATAATTCTCGAGACGTTTTTTAGCGAGAATTATGCTTAGAGTGTGTTACCATAGGTGGAGGGGAAGTGGTAGTGGTGGTGATGGTGGGCATTAGAGTGACAACTCGTGCTAACGTTCGCAAGCAAAATCGTGTCAGATTGTCTCTGCTTCTTCAAGAACATGTTCTGAAACATAGAAACCAAAACAAAATAAAACCGACGAGAGCATGAGTTTGTGGCAAAGAATGCTGATGGCTGGGGTTGAAAAGTAATATGTATATTGGTTCATATTATAACTTTTTTTTATCATAGTTAGTGCAACATCAGGTGTGTTACTTTCCAGACGAAGCCTCTTGCTTCGTAATGATGGAAAGTAAAGATTAAATGGATTTCTGCACTTCCCCTCCCTTTTCCCCCACTTTTAGAGAAATTTGGAATTTTGTACACACTTCTTGTAGAAAATGCGCTTATTTTTGCTGAAAGAACGCAAACAGCTGTTTACAGCTGAACGGGTCTGATACGGGTTGTGGAGAACACCTGCTGATTTACTACATGACTGACTTCAATGACTGGCTTGCAGATGGTGAAAAGGAAATGCTTCTTAAAGTGTGTTGAGTCACTGGATGACTGACTTCAATGACTGGCATGCAGATAGTGGAGAAGGGATGACTGACTACAATGACTGGCTTGCAGATGGTGAAGAAGAGATAACTGACTTCAATGACTGGCTTGCAGATGGTAAAGAACAGATGACTGACTTCAGTGACTGGCATGCAGATGGTGAAGAAGGGATGACTGACTTCAATGACTGGCTTGCAGATGGTAAAGAACAGATGACTGACTTCAGTGACTGGCTTGCAGATGGAGAAGAGGAGATGACTGACATCGGTGACTGGCTTGCAGATGGAGAAGAGGAGGGTGACTGACTTCAGTGACTGGCTTGCAGATGGTAAAGAAGGGATGATGACTAACTTCAGTGAGTGGCTTGCAGATGGAGAAGAGGAGATGACTGACTTCAATGACTGGCTTGCAGATGGTGGAGAAGAGATGACTGACTTCAGTGTCTGGATTGCAGATGGTAAAGAACAGATGACTGACTTCAGTGACTGGCTTGCAGATGGTGAGGAGGAAGAGCTGCTAGAGGCGCGGGCGGTGCTGAAGGACGTGGCCGTCAGGGAGCACCAGAAAGGGGAGGACCAGGAGCTCTTCTTCTTCTACGCCGGTGATGTGAGTGATCTGTTGGGCCCTGCTTTCAATGGAGGGGCGTAGAGTGTTGTGCTGTTACGGGGTGAAAGTCGGTAAGCTGTTGACCACATGAATTTCTTGTGTGCAGGAGCATGCCCTCACTCAAGCTCTACAGATCACACACACGCATTCACATGCACGTCTGCACGCATGCTCGAATGCACGCACGCACGCTCGAATGCACGCGGGTGGGGGGGGGGGGGGGGGGGGGGGGGGGGTGTTCGCCTTTGAAATCACAATCTTCAGATACATGACTTTTCCCTTAGTTGAAGGCACATTTCAAGCCTTTGCACTTACCATGACCCTATCTTTGCGCCAGCTCCAAGCGCCCAAATAGTCCCATTCCTTTGATTTTAATCTGTCTACTTGGAACCACCTGGTTTGTACCTTGATGGCCATATGAAAGAAAATGATGAGAATCAACTTTGAGACACAGTAACAGTTCTCAAGACAATCTAATTGTGCCAGTATATAAATACTCGGCTCCAGCAAGGCCTTGGCGCAATAATGTTTGGTGTGTGCCCTGTTGTTTTGTAGAGTATCGGTGGCTTGCCTTTTTCCATGCTGGTGATGCAAGCCCTCCATTATGGGGTTAAACGTGGTTTGGCTTTTGTCCACTCTACGTTGACCTCTAACTGGCACCATTGTCATGCTAATCTGTCCATCTCTCTCTCATACCCATGTGCACAAGAGAGTACATGTTTGCATGCATTGATGTGTGTGTGTGTGTGTGTGTGTGTGTGTGTGTGTGTGTGTGTGTGTGTAGGTGTTTGCTTATGACCGATAAAAGAACCGTGTACATGCATTTGTCCAGTAAGGTCAGCAGCCGTCATCGTCACGCCTCATTGACCAGCATGCAAATTGTCCAGCAAAAAAAAAAAAAGAAATTACCATTTTCACATCCTTTGTCAAAAGACCATTCTTGAAACGACATCGCAGCGTTACACATATCCCTTCACCCCATTCTTCTGTGACGGCAATTTCACATCGGCCTCATCACCTGCATGGGATCTAACCCTGAGTGTAACAACACCTGTACCACATTGACCTTACTGATCACCAAGACCTCCCGCTGTCGTTTCCAGGAGGAGTTCTGTGACCAGGTGAGGGACTTTGCCAACCTGGAGGACCGCTCCCCACTCCTGGTCATCCTGGACAGCCCCGCCCAGCAGGTGTACGTCAGTGAGTCCTGCCACCGACATGAGCTGCGAGGTCGTCACCGAGTTTGTGGACAGCTACCTGGCGGGCAAACTGACCGCGCGCAGCCCATCCGCCATGCGACCGTACCTCAGGAGGCTTGAGGACCTTGGGGGAGTAGGGAGGGGGGAGGGACTTGAGGACTTCAGAAGGCTTGAAGACTTCAGGAGGTTTTGGGGGCCTCGAGGACTTCAGGAGGCTTGAGGACTTAAGGGGGTTTGAGAACTTAAGGAGGCTTAATGACATAAGGGGTTGAGGACTTCAGGACTTAGGAAGGTTTACGGACCTCAGAGGGTTTGAAGCCTTCAAGAGGCTTGAGGACCACAGGGACTTAAGGACCTCATGGGGGCTCGAGGATCTCAAGGGGTTGAAGACCTGTGGTGGGTTAGGGATCTTGGGAGGCTTGAAGATCTTACGAGGCTAGAGGACTCGAGTGGGCTTGAGGGCTGGAGGACCTCAAGGAATGGATTACCTGTAGGGGTTTCAGGACCACAGCAGGCTTGAAGACCTCAGGAAGCTTGAGGTCTTTAGGGTTAGAGGACCTTCGGTGGCTTTAGGACCTCAAGAGACTTGAGATCTTCAGGGGCTTAGGTCCTCAGGAGGCTTGAGGACCTCAGTGGCTTTAGGACCTCGGGAGGCTTGAGGTCTCCAGGGGCTTGAGGACTACAGGGCTTATGGACTTCAGGGGGGTTGAGGACCTCGGGAGGTTTGTGGACTTCAGGGGATTGAGGACCACGGGAAGTTTGTGGACTTCAGGGGGTTGAGAACCTCGGGAGGCATGTGGACTTCAGGGGGCTTAAGGACTTCAGGAGGTTTGTGGACTTCAGGGGGCTTGACAGAAGGCTTGAGGACCACAGAAGGCTTGAGGACCTCAGGGCTTGTGGACTCCAGGGGGCTTGAGGACCTCGGGAGGTTTGTGGACTTCAGGGGGGTTGAGGACCTCGGGAGGCTTGTGGACTTCAGGGGGCTTGAGGACTTAGGAGGCTTGTGGACTTCATGGGGCTTGAGGACCATAGAGGGTTTGAAAAGTTTAGGAGGTTTGAGCATTTCAGGGTGGGGGATGGAGGTAGGTTGGGTGGGGTAGCGAAGGGGCTTAAGGACCTCAGCCGATTTGAGAACATCAGAAGGCTGTTGTTATTGGTGATGTAAATCTCACGGGTTGAAAAAAAAAATGTCATGAAAATTGGAATTAATCTCCAGAAAGCTTTTTTTTTTCTTTTTTAATAGCTACAAAAAACATGTGCTGTCTGTGAAACTCATTACGTTAAGGTCAACGCATGATTGTTCTCACTATTTAAAGTGAAAAAGATCGCACGTTTTTAGTTCACGATAGCAGCGGATAAAGCCTTCAGCAGCAGACACAGCCCTGAAGCCACATGATATTTTTCATTCACCCTCATGACATAAGCTTTAATGTATGTGTTTTATTTCATCAAAACGCTGCAGTGGTCAATGTTAGAAAATTTTTGTATTTGAATATCATTTGCATTCTGCAAGAAGATATAATTCTAATGCATCTAACGTCAACCATCAACATTTTCCCCCAGAGTGATCATGATTAGATTATGAAGCAAACATGTAGAAAACAGAGGGTTGGTGGGGATGGAGTATGAACTACATGATATTGTGAGGTTGCTGTCAGTCAGGGACAGCATTCTTCAAGGCCTCACCTTGCCCTATGGGGATGTCGGGATGGACGGAGTGCTGCAGGACAGTGGCATGGTTGACTGTCTGGGAGTGAGTCTTGGCTTGGCTGAGGAGTCAGGATTCCGTGGCGTCCAGTTCCAGATCTCTGATGATGAGGATGTTGATGTGTATTTTTCAGTACAGTGGATTCAACTTTTCTTTTTTGTGTGTGGATGGTACCTGAAAGAAAAGAAAGGAAAGTGAATTTTGTGATTTGTGTTTCCTTTTGTGAAGAAAATATCGGTTGAATTTTGCTAGTGATATACCTGACCTGAGCACATTCGTCAGGTGGAAAACAGAACGTTATTCAGCTGTAGTACTGCGCATGAAAAAGGGGGGTGAAAAAGGAAATGAACTGACCTACATTTGTGGATTAGAAACAGGCCAGCAAGTATTTTTCTGTAAATAGTAAAGCAGTGGTTGTCAGAGGGTGTGAAGACAAGCTCATGTAGACTGTTACAGGAGGAGAACTTTGATACTGAAAATCTTTTGGTTCTCGAGTTTGGATTTTAAATCGTTATTAATAATATTAAAGTGTTAGGTTTTTGTTCTGTAGCGTACCATGACAGCTACCAGTTGCATAACAGGGAGGGGAAACTCATAACTGTAGAAGAGGAGGTGGGCGATTTGCCTAGTTTGGAATAAGGGTGATTCGGGTTTTGGGAATTAAAAAGCATGCATCAGTAAACATTTCCAGTTTAGCTCATCTTTTTGTGTGATATTTCCTCTTTCTTGGTTAGGTTTTCCCATGCTAGGATCTTACAGTCACTGTGATTTGCATGTAGGATCATGCTCTCACCATGTTTTTTTCCCCATCTTAGCGTCTTGCAATCATTAAGTCACCATTTTTCCACCCTTAGAATCCTGCAGTCACTTTGCTCCTCACGCCCCCTCCTCCATACGAGGGTCACAGGTTCACTACAAGTTTTTCATCCGAATATGATTCTGCAGATTTTTTTTTTCTTCTCAAGACCTTGGAATTGTTATACTCTTTCCTTTGGGCTCTTTCTTTGATGAGTTCTTATTCCATTCAGAGGATTTTGTAATCGGTATATTTTTTTGTAGGATCCTTTGATCAGTAGAGTTTTTTTTTTTTTTGACGATCCTGCAGTTAGTATATAGGACCCCCCCCAAGTTTCAAGGATCCTCACTGACTGTAGTTCTTCCACGTATTCGCCACCCACCTCTGAAGATCGTGCACTTACTAAAATGTTTTTTGTTTTTTTTTTTTTTCATTTTTAGGATCATGCTCTCACTGTAAGTTTCCCCCTTTCTTAGGACCCGTAATTTACTATAGGTTTTGTTTACATAAGACCCTACAGTCACTGTTCCCCCCCCCCCCCCTCCCCATTTTAAGATTATGCCATCTTTATAGTTTTGTTTCTTTCTTGGGATCTTGCAGCCACACTTTTTTTTTTTTTTTTCTTTTCAGTGTTTAGTCAGTTTCTTTCGTTTCTGATTTTCTGATCTTCAGTGTGCATTGCTTACCTCATAACCCTAGAAGAGGGCTGAATCACAGATCGAAGTCTGGATTGATGTTTTTGGGGAGTGTGCTTTTAACGTTACATAATAAAAAAGATCAAAGAACGTCAATTGGTCAGCCATATTTTTCACATACAAAACACAAGAAATGCAAGAGGGAAAATGAGTGGGGAAACAAGTTGACAAATCATCTGGGGTTCTGTTGATAATAACTCTTTAATACTCCAAAATCGTATTTTCATGTGGTGCTGGTGAAATTGTCATGCAAGTACATACAGTTCATTTCTGGATGAAAAGAAATATCACAAAGAACATGGAAAAGAGGAGGTGATACAGCAAGTACTGTGGGATATCTTCAGTGAAATTAGTTGGCATGTTTTCAGAACTGACTTTGCAACCAAAATGAATTTTTAAGTAAAGTTGAGTGAGAAAATTTTACAGTGTGCCTGTCCTGTCTTTCATTTTGTATTCATATCATAGTGTACCTTTCCTGTCTTTCATTTTATAGTTTACACTCATATTATTGCAGTGTGATGTTGTGGGTATTTTTTTTAATAAAAACAATAGAAAGAGAAAAGTGGGAGTGAAGGGAAAAAAATGATCCTACAGAACCTGAAGAAATTCCTAGATTCACGAGTTTTTCAATGCAGACACGAAAGATCATCATATGTAGTCTTTTGTACCATTAAGACTTTGTTACTATGTTGTTACGTTTATCAGTTGTACTATAGTGTATCTCTGTATACTTTGTCAAGAAGTGCATTGTTGAATCCTTGAGATTTCCGTCATTATACCAGACTGGCATTGTTTCTTTCTTTGTTTTGTTCTTTTGTGTATAATATAGTGATGCCTCCCAATAAAGTCTCTCTGAATGAAGGCTTGCTCCCTTTTTTTTTTCCTTCTAGAGCATGTTTTCAGTGTCTCTACCAGGTTTTAGGGTCCTATAATCCAACGTAAGAGTATTTAACTGTGGAGATGATAGTCGTGAGGTGAAACTTCAGAAAAGATTGGATTTTCTTTTACAGTTTTAAAAATCCAGTAGAAGGACATTTAGGAGTCATGACCTGGATGCGGCCCGACCCCCTTAGAGTGTAAGGAGTTCAGAGCGGAAACACTTGTCTGAGGGGGGTTCTTCTCTGAAGACCTGCTGTCAAGCTCTCCCTAGAGTTTCTCCCCAGCGTGAGTTCAAACCACAGAAAAGATTGGATTTGTACAGTTTGAAAATCCTGTCTGACCGCTCAGCAGTGAATGTGAATGTGATTCAGGTCAGGGAAGGTTAACGTGGTTGAAGGAAAGGGACTGGCGCTGTCTTACATGATGCCATGCCACAGACACGGTGAATCTCCAAACAGTCCACTGGCCATACGGCAGTCATGCTGCGGGACTTAAACACTTTACCGTTATTTCAAATTTACTTCCTCCGTATACCTAAAGCAGTAGTTTTTTCAAGATTTCTGAAGTACAAACAAAAAACAAGCAACGTTTGTTCCATCAATGGAAAGATTACAAGCCCGTATCTAAAGACTGTTTGTGGAACCAGTTCACCTATCATGCATGCAGACAAAAGGCACACAAGAGAAACCAAATTCCCCCCCGGACAGCAAGTTTTCAAGTTTGCCCATGTCGCCAGAGCTGACATATTCAGTACAACAACAGGAAGAGAAAGGAACATTTCTGATGGGTCTTGGTAACAGGTTCCATTGTGTTTCCATGTGTCTGTACATAGTCACATGTTCCAGTCTAGCCCAGTTGTGCAATGAATGGTTCTTGCGTTGTTTTCGTTTGTCCGCTTACATGGGAGTATGTATCTCTACATGTACCGTGTGGTGGTCTCTGTGGGATAATCAGTGGCTGGACTCAGCAGTGATGGAACAGTTTTATTAGGTTTTTATTTCGTAAATTAATAATTGATCTTTCGGGGAAAATTTGGTAATGAAGAATTTATTAAGATTTGGTTTTTTTGAATGAATTTGGAAACATTGCAGGGTTTTTATCACATTTGTTTTTTGTCTGACTGACTTACTCACGTTTTTTCTGCTCTCTTGTGGTACTGAAATGACTAGAAGTGAATTAGACTGCCTTGCCATGCAGTCCAGAGAGGAACATTCAGTCTTACTGGATTCGCAGTGAAGAATAACTATCGTCATCAGGGCGTTTCGTACGTGGTGTCCTGTGTAGACTGGATCAGAACAGTCGCCATCATTCTGCTGAAGTGGCTCAGGAGCTGTGCAGTGTCTCCTCTGGTGGGTTACCTTAGGATGGCTTGATATTGATGGCTTCTAGAAGACTGGTGATGCTTGTACATGAGGATGTTGGAGCCCGAATGAGCGGTGTGGGAATTCTGCCGTAAATAGGCATGGAACATGCGATAGCGAAATACAGAACACTACCTTCCCCTTTCGCCCTGTAGACTGGTCTCTCCTTATTTTTGTTTGAACTATTTTTTTTTTTTTTTTTTTTTTTTAGAAGAGCTTTTCAGTTCGTTATGTCTGATGTCCACCCAGATGTGTGATTTGTTCATTGATGACTATGGATTATAATCTGTATTGATGAAGTCAGTACGATCTGTTCCAAAAGTACAACAACAGACCAATGATACAGAAGTTCAAACATATTGTGATCTTTGCAGGATCTGCAAAAAGTAAATATTTTCCGTTGACAAGCATTTTGTCATGAATGTACTGCTATAGTGGTGTGTTGTGATTGATATACATATAAAAGAACGTAAGGTTTGTATAGCTATATATATATATATATATATATATATATATATATATATATATATATATATATATATAAACTTTGCGTTCTTACTGTTTGACCCGCTGCTTTCTTGTTCCTTCTTGATTCTTTCTTTCACAAATATTCATTTACCTACATAAATGTTTCTGACTGTGTGTGTACATATATGCACATCATCACTTCTAATCGCTGTTCATCTTTATACATTCTTTGTCGGCGACTGTCTAGAATCCACATCAAATGCAGGCCCTTGCCGCTTTATGACCACGATACTGTAGGAAACTAGACAATGTATCTTGTGATGCTATCTTTTTCTTGTTTTTGTTTCTCTGCATCTCGACTGCCCCACACGGTGTGTATAAACTGACCTCAGTGTCTGTGGCCGGCTGCTCAGTTGTTCCTGCAGGCTGGGTGGCTCTGGTCAGGTCATCTCCCAGAGTAGCCATAGGACTGGGCCGTGTTGGTCAACATGCACGGCTCTCTCTGCTCCATGTCCCGGGCACAGGAGAGACGAAACAAGACAGAAACCTTAAAGCAGGTTAGCTTGAAATCGGTTGTCTTCAGTACGCTGGTGGGTGAATTGGTGACTTTTAAATTGACCTGGCCTGGATAGTTGGTGGTGGCCGTCATATGGCGGGTCGTGGTGTTGTGGCCCGCAACTGGATGGATAAGCTTCACTTCACAAAGGCTGTGCGTTGTCCTGAATAATGAAAACGATTTTTTTTTTACTGCTGATCTTCTGTTTCACCAGTACAAACGATCATTGAGGATGTTCATAAGATTTACAATAGGAAAAAAAAAAAAACAGTAGAAATAATCGTTTTTTTTTTTGTTGTTGTTGTTGTTGTTTTTTTGTTTTTTTTGGTCATAGACCGTCATCGGGACTGATGACATCAAATGAAAGACAATAAGAACGTATAGATAATGACGTGTACAAGCATACACGTAAGCGGACGAAATATGTGTTTAAAGGTGTGTGTGTGTGTGTGTGTGTGTGCGCGCGCTTGCGCGCGCGTGTTCTTGTGCATTCGTGTGTGTGTGTGTGTGTGTGTGTGTGTGTGTGTGTGTGTGTGTGTGTGTGTGTGTGTGCGCGTGCGCGCATTTAACACGCATTCGTCCGTTTACGAGTATGTTTTTATACCTCATTATCAATACGTATTTTTTTGTTTTTCATTTGATGTCATTAGTCTCGAAGACGGGTCGATATACGTTGATGATTTCTGTTCTCGTTTTTTTTTTTTTTTTTTTTCCACCGTGTATCTTCTGAATATCCACAAAGACAGTTTATGCTCTTGTCCTGGTCGTGACCAGCTCGCTCGTCATTTGTCATTATCTTCTCAAGTCTGCTGGACTTGCTGTGGCGGCGTGCCTCAGGGTGAACTGGCAACAAGCCTGTGGACTGGTGTTGCTTGAGCTACAACAGGGTAAACAACAACAAGAAACAAGATGCAAAGCATATAATCTTACTCCCAGTTTATCTTCCTGAAAAACGTCATAATGAAAAATGCTTCATAATGTATTTCACGTCACAATCAAGCATGCGTCAAAATGTATTTCATCACTGAGATATTCCATAAAGAAGAAAAAACCCGTTTTGGGCCGTTATAGCCGTTAGTAACGGCTACTCTGGTGAAATAAAACATCGGGCATCATCCGTGACCCATAATGTACATACCAACAAGTTTTCAGAAAGATCGGCCGAGAAGGTTTGCCTGGAGCGAGTGGAACACATTTTGACCTCGGACAGACACACAGACAGCGTTTCTTCGTTCCCATTGGAAAGTACTCCCTGTTCTATAAGAACTGGGAGTACAGAAAAACACATTAAGAAGAAGAGTCTGTAGAAGCTCACACCTTCTTACAGATATCCTAGAAGTATGTAGATTACTGTGTAGCCTACACCGTGGTAGTATCTGTTCAATGTGCAGACAATGTGTAGCCTTCACAGTGGTAGTATCTTTTCATTATGCAGACAGTGTCAGGAACTTCCCCTTTTCCAGACAATGTTTTGGATTTTGCCATTTTTCCAAACAATGTTATAAACGTTTCATTTACCTCATGGAATTAGGAACTTTTCTTTCGCCAGACAATATCAAGGTCTTTCCACATTTCACGCAGTGTTGGAATTCTTTTATTTTGCCAGACCATGTTAGGATCTTTCCATTTTTTCCGAGGACAGAGTAGATTGTGGAGAATCTTGATTTTACCTGTTCCTGTTTGGTGTGCCATAAGAATCAACCTCTATGTTTCATCAAGGAGTTTTTTCTTTTTTTTTTTTTTTTTCAGTTTCGATGTTCATTTTGAGATTTAGATGGATTTAGCACATATTTACCTGTACATATCTGATATAGCATAGGCATTATTACTGGCGATATTTCAGTAAAATCCATTCAGTGGAGTGTAGTGTGTTGGAATGTATTTAAAGGCACAGTTGAATCTCACTTTTGATTAAGAATATCCTATCTCTAGAGTCTCGGTATAACAAAATGTGCACAAATTCACATTTTCAGACTCACACCGACTTACTCGCACATTTAAATGTACGCGCGCACACACGCACACACACACACACACACACACACACACACACACACACACACACACACACACACACACACACACACACACACACATTTGCATGTGTGAAGACAAACAAACATGCAGGCATGCACACATTTGCATGCACAAACGTGCGCGCGCGCACATACACGCACATGCACACGCACACACACACAGACAAACACACACACACACACACACACACACACACACACACACACACACACACACACACAGAGGAATTAAAAACACACACACACACACACACACACACACACACACACACACACACAGGAATTAATCATTGAAGTCAGAGGTATGATTAATGGCAAATATGAAAATGCTTTAAAACAAAAAAAGGATGCATCCTCATCTTAGCCATCTTTCCAAACACCCCACCACCCCCGCCCTCACACCCCTCCACCTCACCCCACCCTCACCCACCCACTCCCAAACAAAAAGAAAGAAAAGAAAAAGAAACTGATCGTAACAAGATTTTTTTTTATGTGGATGCTTTGCTGTTCAGCGTTTGGTCGCTTATGATAAGTGTTGGACAGCAGTCCCGGAGATAACATCTTTGTTCAAATGAAACCAGTTCAAGGAACAAAACCCCACGATAGTATTTCTCTTCCGATACCATTGTACTGATTTGTGTACTTAATGGTGAAAACCTTATTTAAAGTTTGAAGCCGAAGATATGACGCATACTTATCCTACTAGTATGTTAATTTATGTACACGTACATGGATTTGTTTATTTATATTTTTAATGAATGTCGGTCATTATACCATTGCCGTAATTAAATGTGTATCACTCATCCAATTGTTAAAAAAAAAGTAGCATTTTGCGGGTGTACAAATTTTTTTTCTTTGTCAATGTTGTACTTCAACTTTTGAAACATGTTTGGGATCTGAGTTTGCACATGTGTTTGTGAATGCTTTTAGTTTTAGTCTGAGTGTATGTTTGTGGACAGTGAGAGAGAGGGAGAGAGAGAGACAGCAAAATGTTGAAACACCTGATCTGTTTTGCAGTCTGCTGAGAGTACTCAGAAATAGTTCAGTGAATGATTTGGACAGGACTGCCGCTTTATGTAGGTGTGAGTTCATTAAAGAAGGCAAGTAAGTAGCTTTAGTAGTTATACACGTTTTTTTTTCAATTGAAAAGTGTTAAAAAAAATGTCTGGACAATAAAACAAAATTTGGACTCGATTGCACGTGTGTGTCGTGTGTGTGTGTGTGTGTGTGTGTGTGTGTGTGTGTGTGTGTGTGTGTGATATTGAAGCCGAGTTGACATTATTTTGCATGTTGGGCTAATGCGCAGGTCAGACATCTGTTTCAGTCTTGGCTACGAGACCCTCCTCTTCAATTCTCTCATCTCGGTCATTCATCCATCACTTGCAAGTCATGCACTGGGTGGTCTCGGAAAATTAACGGATGTGGTGTAGCGTATGTGGACTAGTCCGCACGCAGTGGTGACACCCCGGTGAAACTGACACTGAATCTGCCTCAGTTGTTGAGGACAGGTTGCTGCCAGATTTAAACCTGTAGGGACTTTGGTTGCTCCGGTAGCAGACTTTCGTGATTCGGTGTTTCCAGTCCAGACTCCGCGCTGTGAAATCTGGTATTCGATTGCTGTGTTGATGTTGCCTGCTGATCTCATATTGATTGTTTTGAACGCTCAGAGATCTAGTAAAGTCCTTCGAATGAGCTGTAAACCGAGGTTCCGTGTGTGAACGCACGCACATCTTGTACACACGTAAAATCCCATCACCAACTTTCCGAAGAGAAGGCCAGTGTTTGGCCATTGGTATGGATCTCACATTACACATAGCATGTACCTTCCCCGAAGTTGGAGTATGGCTGCCTTTATGGCGGGATAAAAAAAAAAAAAAAAAAAAAAAAAACACCACGGTCATACACACGCAAGTGTCAGAATTATCAACTTGACGATTGTGGACACTCTACGGAAAGAAGGAGAAGACAGCTCTGGAATGAAGTAACTGCTCTTCATTTGCCACTCGGCATATCCATCTGTTGAAAAACCAGTGTCTTCTACACACCAGACTTACGATGACTGAATATCAGGAGCTGACACTAACTGGGCGCTTCGGGTTCGTTCATATTCGGACCTTTTATTTTCTTTTTTGTTTGTTGTTGTTTCTGGACTAGGGGAAGACAACCATTATGACAGATAGAAAGCCCTGCGAGCTGATGCACTTTACCCCTGCTTTTCCCGACAAACTAAGTGTAAGATATAATGGGCGGAGAGAAAAAAAAAATGAGAGGAACAAAAAAAAAAAAAAAAAAGAAAAAAAAAAAAGAAAGAAAAACAGAAAATAAAAAAACAAACGTTCTACACATTTAAAATTGACGACTCCAAAATTATACAACACACTCAAACAAAATTTCACGGGAAGTGACTGTTAGTCCGTAACTAATTACTCCCCTTTGTCAGAAAAAAATTTCCTTCATGGACTGACTTGTTTTCTTCTCTTCTTTGTTATCTGCCCGCCTTCATCAGGCTGAAGATTCTGGCATCTACAAAGGGGTTCCGGTTTGCTGTGAGAGTTGTGGGTCAGTTTATGCAGTCAGTGCTCACTACCAAACTGCATGGACAGTGGACGAAGTAGGGGCCACCACACCCACTATTTCAGACCTCTAACCATACTTTGTAGGCCCTACTTTGGAGTGTGGTGGGGAGAGTTTGTACTCTAGGCATGGGGTGGGAGGGGATGTGTGGGGGGGGGGATGGGGGTGGGGGGGGGGGGGGGGGGGGGGATCAGAGGTAGGACTGAAAGTCTACCACCGAGGCTGATTGAACTGCCTCAGGTGGGAGCTTATTGAACTCCTTGGTGGTGCGGGGGGAAGAAGGAGTATTTACGATAATTTCTGCGGCAGGACTCCATGGCGTACTGGTGTACATGAAAGTGCCGAGTGGCGTATCCAGTTTTCAGGAGTCTTGGCGCAAGGTTGGTCTCGATCATGATGTCGCCATGGTGATACTTGTACAGTGTTGTCAGGCGGGTTCTTCTTCGCCGATCTTCCAGTGATGTCCATCTCAGCTGGTCAAGCATTTCTCCCACGCTCGATGTTTGGCGGTAGCGGTTTACTACCCAGCGGGCAGCTCTCCTCTGGATCTTCTCGAGAGACTGTATGTTGTTGTCAGTGTGCGGATCCCACACTTCGCACGCGTATTCCAGCTGGGGGCGCACCATGGTCTTGTAGGCTTGGTCTTTGATGGCGATGGAGCCGACCTTTAGGTTTCGTCGCAGGAAGCCAAGGGTCTTGTTGGCTTTCGTGGCGACGTTGTTGTTGGTAAGTTTCTTCCAGCTGAGATCGGTGGAGATGGTGACACTTCACACAGTGAAGGAAGACTTCAGTGGATGGTCTCTCAGATAGTAAGTTTTCTGCCATTGCTTGCCAAAGTGTAGGGCCTCACACTTGTCGGGTGGAAGGACATCAGCCACTTTTCTTCCCAGTCAGCGAGCTTGTCCAGGTCTCTCTGCAGATCGTGCTGGTCACCGGCTTTGGTGATTGTCTTGTGACAGGCCGTGTCGTCTGACAAGAGCCGTACGGTGGAAGTGATTCCCTTGGGGAGATCGTTGATATAGAGCAGGAAGAGGCATGGGCCGAGGACAGAGCCCTGGGGACTCCTGACTCTACAGGCACGAAGGTGGAAGTGACACCGTCAACGACAACCGCTTGCCTCCTGTCACTTAGGAAGCTCTGGATCCAGTTGTTGATATTGCCGGTGATTCCACAGTGCTGTAATTGTAGGTCAGGAGTGGGTGGGACACCTTGTCAAAGGCCTTCGCAAAGTCCATGACTAGCATGTCTGTCTGCTTGCCCTTCTCCCTGCTGTAGGTGATCTCATCCACAAGGCCTATCAGCTGGCTGACACAGGACCGCTGCCTTCTAAAGCCATGCTGTTCCCTGCAGAGGATGTTGTTGCTCTCTGCGAAGTCCATGATGTTGCGGACAATGATATGCTCCAGCACCTTTCCAGGTACACTAGTCAGAGAGATGGGGCGATAGTTTGCTGGTCTGTACCGTTCGCCTTTCTTGAAGATGGGCGAGACATGGGCGATTTTCCAATCTAACGGAACAGTGCCAGAGTTCGTGCATAAGTTGAAACATGAATCGATAAAAGCGAACCGACAATCCTGTTTAGGTTTCCCAGCTTCACATAAATCTTCCCCCCCACTCACACTCCCCCCCCCCCCCCCCCCCCCCCCCCCGCCAGGTCAAAACTTTGTAACGGGTAAACGCTCAAAGAAAACAAACTGGCAATTTAGGAAATGAAATAAGTCTTTTGTTTGCCACAGTGCATATCCGTTTTTTTTTGAAAAACCTTTGTCTTCCGATTACCAGACTTGCGATCACTGAATAAAAGGAGCTGACACAAAGTCGGCGCTTCGGGTTTGTTCATCTTTGGACCTTTTCTGTGTGTTAGACTGGACTAGGGGAAGACAACCAGCATGACAGATGGAATGCCATGTGAGTTGGTGCAGTTTTTCTCCCCTACAGTTTTACATCAGTTACAAAGGAACGGCAGAGACAGTTTCATCCGATTGAGATTTATGTTTAGTGATTTGAAAAATGATGAGCAATGGTTTTTAAGTCACGAAAGTTCAGATGACATTGTCCGCCCATCTTGTTGAAATGAATGTGACGCCGAAGAATATTCTGTTTCATTGTAATGCTCATGCCGACAGACGTAGAGACTACAGAGTGTTGAATTCTCTTTCATACCATCCGAATAGGTCAAGGGTTGCAATGTTGTTATATTATCGTACTGGGCATGTTGTAAAGGAACTAGCGAAATATGTGAGGAGAGAGAAAACAAAAATCGAACAATGCACTGGTTTAATTTTGGGGTGATCTAGAAAGAAGGGGGGTAGGCCCTATATTATGTGTCTCTGACTGAGATCAGCTCAGAGAGTCGGGCGAATGATTTGGGTTCTCTCTCTCTCTCTCTCTCTCTCTCTCTCTCTCTCTCTCTCTCTCTCTCTCTCTGCACCCTTACCCCACACTCCCTTCGCTCCTGCGTCTCTCTCTCTGTCTGTCTGTATGGCTGGCTGGCTGGCTGTCTCTGTCTGTCTCTCTCTCTCTGTCTCTCGCTCTCTATTTTTTTTCTAAATTTAATTCCGTATTGTATTGTAGTTCTAGTCACTTTTGCATGCTTCCTTTGTTACCTCATCTTATTTTATGTTGTTGACCCTACTCAGGGCGAGGACTGGATGTAAAAAAGTACATCAGTGCTTATCTATTATCCTCGTAAATAAAGAATTTTTGTCTTGTCTTGTCTCTCCCCTCCCTCCCTCTCTCTCTCTCTCTCTCTCTCTCTCTCTCTCTCTCTCTCTCTCTCTCTCTCTCTTTCTATGTCGTGGTACTTATTTTTTTCGTTTGAAACTGACAATGGTAATGATGGAATGGGTGTATAAACTTGAAGGGTCTTCGACATGAATTATATTTTATCATCATTTTTCAACGTTCATATGAGAGAGAGAGAGAGAGAGAGAGATTATTGAAGGGAAACAACTATTTTCAAAACCCTTTCGATATTCTGTAGAGAGAGTAGAGTTATTCCTCTCTTCCATAGACTTTTGTCTTTTATCACCATCATCATCGTCGTAAACAATTACTTGCATTTAATTTGAAAAGAAAAAGCCCAAATTGCTCAGATATTCACTAAAAAGGGAGTATGAAACAAGTATTACAAAATATACGAGCAAAACGGGAAAAGGAGTCAAAAGCCACTTCTAAAATATTACACTCACTTTGACGTGAACACACACACACACACACACACACACACACACACACACACACACACACACACACACATACATGAGAATGCGTGAGCATGAACACAAACACACGCACACACAGACACGCGCGCACACACACACACACACACACACACACACACACACACACACACACACACACACACACACACACACACACACACACACACAAGAATGCGCTAGAGCGAGCACACACACACACACACACACACACACACACACACACACACACACACACACACACACACGCACGCACGCACGCACACACATACATACATACATACATACACACACACGTGCACACACACACACACACACGCACGCACGCGCGCGCGCGCGCGCACACACAAACACACCACTCCGCGCATAGTCACTTCCTGGTCTAATATCTGGTTTACTGAAAAGACGTTACATTGTAGAAGAATAAGAAGGAGGAAGAGGAGGTGGTGGAGGAGAAAGAAACATAATACAAGACGAACCCACAAAAAAGGACAGAGAGAGAGAGAGAAAATGCAGACAATCTCTCTCTCTCTCTCTCTCTCTCTCTCTCTCTCTCTCTCTCTCTCTCTCTCTCTCTCTCTCTCTCTCTCTCCAAGAATCTACGTTCTAACGCCTCATCTAACACAAAAGGACAAGTCCGAGATTTAATTCAGTGGACGTTTCTGACTTATTCTGTTGAAGGCTTGAATAGTAAATTGCAGGATCTTTCACATAAATTATGTTAATACATTTGATTCTGTTTCGCGGATACGTTCCTCGACTTATCATTTAGTTACAGTACCGTATTTACAGATTATCTGAAAATTTCCTGTAACAGCCAAACAAATTTCTGTTTATGGAACGAATTCTGGAGGTGTTGTTGTGAAGAACAAGTGTACACAAAAAACGTTATATAGATAAAGCATAACTATGACAATGTTATTGCTGTAAAAAAAAAAAAAAAAAA
>JADBJO010001115.1:232500-247500 GCA_016801955.1 Conus betulinus
TCAGAATTATGGCAATTCATTCACACAAATGAAATCAATATAAAGTCGATTCATTTTTGGTCACAGACCAAACGTCGACCCATTCACAGATCACGCACAACCAGTGAAATCAAAATAACGCCAATTCACTCACAGGTCACTCACCATGAAATCAAAGTAACTCCGATTCATTTGTAAGTCACGCACCAAAAAAAATGAAAATAACGGCGATTCACTAGTCACACACACACACCAAGGAAATCAAAACAAGGGCGATGCACTCACTGGTCAGTTTTTGAACTGTCAGAACACAGTTAGCTCCCCTGACAGCTCGGGACCCCCCGCTGTTTATGCAGACGAAGATGATGATGATGTAGATGATGATCCTCACACAACAACAGCTGCTGGCTACGGTCCGACTCCTGTTCCCTCACATCATTGTCACCACCCGTAAACAGCGGGGACTCCAGCTCCCCCTCCCCGCCATTCCGGACCACCTCCTTCCCCTTCCTCCTCCGTAGCCGCCAGCGGGATGCGCGAGGTCGCGAGAGGAAGATTTTGACGAAGAGGTCACGGAACTGTTTGCCGATGGCGCAGTACGCCACGAAGTTGACGCCGGAGTTGAGGAGAACCATGGTGTCCGCCACAGACACAAAGTGCGCGCAGGCCACAGAGCACTCCGTGAAGGCGTCTTTGCCTCGGACGATGATGAGGGCGACTGCCGGGAAGAGCTCGCACACGAAGAAGATGATGGTGACGGCGATCACCATGCCCGTCAGTCTTCCCTCCCTCGCTGACCTCTTCCTGTGGACCTCACCGGCACTGGACGAGGTGGTAGAGGCCAGGGAGTAGCTGGCCTGAAGAGCCCGGATCATCAGCACGTTGAACACCACGATCAGCACGAAAGGTGTGAGGAACTCGCAGATGAGGTTGATCCAGACCACGAACCAGTAGTTGTAGAAATGGCTCTCGCCCACCTCTGTCCGGTAGAAGACGATCCGGGTGGCGTTGGTGGCGCGGTCGAAGACGTGCTCGTAGGAATAAGCTAGGTAGAGGGGAATGTGGAACACTAAGGACCAGGCCAGGATCACCAGAACGGCTCTCCTCGCCCACGTTCGGCTGCACATGGTGGAAGCCAGCAGAGGTTTGGCCACGGCGATGTACCGCTCAATGGTGATGAGCACCGTCATCATGGTGGTGACCGTTTGGGCAATGTGCGGCACGGGGTACACCACCACGTACACTGGCGTGATGAAGGCGCGGTAAGCGTCAGTCAGCAGTTTGGCCTGACTCAGCGTCGTGAGCGTCTCCAGCAGCATCTCCGACAGCAGCAGCACCGAGTCCACCACCTCCAGGCAGATCAGCAAGAACGGCGCCGACGACTTCTGGCGGAAGTGAGCCAGGATGACGATGGAGATGGTGTTGCACAACAGACCCAGCAAAGCGATCGTCGTTCCGCCGATGGCGAACACCCCAACCCGCGTGACCCAAATGGCGTCCGGAATTGGGTTCACGTCCGTCACGTTCGCATCCGACTCGTTGCGGAGGGTCAGGTTGAAGGCGACGTTCTCCAGAAATATCTTTCTCGCGCCAGGCGGAGAAAAACATGGTGGTGAGAAGGCTCAGGGGGCTAGTTTCTGGGGTGGGTCAAAACGTTTTAGTGGTGAACTTTGCTCCATCCTGAGCGCAGAGATTTGAACAGTTCCGAACACAGATATCACAATCAACACTGGTTTTGCAATGGGAATCACAGTGCCATATAATCAATTCTCACTGGTTTCGCGTCAGTTCACTGGTCAATGCTTTTTACAACCTGAATCACAGGACTATGGGAAGGGAAGGAATTCTCTTATCACACACATATAATAGTAGACAACTAATAAAAAGAAACAAGGGAGGGGGGGTGATTTCAATAGACTGATTATCATGATCTTTTGACACATTTTACAAGAAAAGCAGCAGAGACGTTGACCGACACTGTACCGTGAAGTTTACCAAGTTAAAATGCTGAACACAAAGGTGGTTCAACACAATTTCTGTATGAACTGTGGAAACATGAAGAGATAAAGGTCATTTCACAGGCTGTTGGCTCTATATCAGGTAAATAGTTTCTGGAATAAATGGCTTTGGTGAAAACTATCTTACTCTTTCGTGTCACAACTAATATCAAAGCCACTGTATGCAGATCATGCACAGCTCTAGAGCATATTACGGAAATACGAGTAATTCTTTGTCCCACAGAGAAAGGGAAAAACCTTTTATACTGGAGGAAGTTTGCCATAGTCAGAAAATCATTTATGCTGATATCCACCAGGAAAGATGCACCAGGTAGGTCTTGTCAGTTATTCTGTGTATCTATGACCACCTTCTTTCTACTTACTAACTCTCGTAGGGACATTGCTACTTTCTTCGAGACCCATTCAGAAGGGCAGAAGAAAGATAATAAAGAACTGAACAGCTTCCTTTTCCAGTCTCACGTATTGTTCTGTTTATTCCTGAACATGGACATAAACATGTCCAAAAACACTGGTCCAGCACAATCCATGTTATGTCGATTTGGTGCTTCTGAACACACACACACACACACACACACACACACACAAATCGGTTTTTCTTTTTGATACTGGAAAAAATCGCCACTGGTCGTGGAACAATGTCTAATGGTTATGTCTAGCAACGTCTTTCCAGTAAGCATCGATGTGTTGAGTAGCCTGTTCTCTAACCTTTTGTTTTCCGAACAGGTGGAAGAAAAACACACTTCAAAAACCAGGTATGTAGACGACTTGTGCTGCACAACCACGAAATACTACTGAACAACATTGGTCACAAAATTTTTTTTTTTATTACAAGAGGGTACAGAGAGTACGCTTCTGGAGAGACAGTTCCTGATGAGTGCACTTTGATCAAAGAGCAATACAATCTGGCGGAATTTGCTTTGTACACATTTTGTAAAAAAAAACAAGCACCGTTGATTCACAGGGTATTGTCGGCTATCATATGCATTCTCTGCACGGCGCTGGCACAAATGAATACCAGGCAAACAGTATAGAAAACATGTCCGAAAAATAAACGCACCTTCCGAAGTATATGCAGATGAATGTAGATGACGCTATCTAAGATGGTCAAATCCAACAGGAGAGAATGACAGGCGAAATTCTTTGCCGTGCAGTCAGCAACATCGGCCAGCATGTTTTGTCGACAATGAGAGGACCTTTATGATGTCCAGCAACAGCAACCTCCATCCGAAAACCACAGCCAGCAAATAAACGCGTCACGCCGCAATGGCACGCTCCACAGCAAGTCATGTTTGTTCTCCGCGCCACAAGTGTCAATCTGCCAAATGTCTTGGAGCTGAAGGTGACTTACGGGCGGGGGCCCATTATCCAATCAAAACGAGGACACATTATCCAATCAAAACGAGGACACATTATCCAATCAAAACGTCGACACATTATCCAATCAAAAGGAAGAAATATTATCCAATGAAAGTGTCAGCCAGATTATGTCCAGAGGCCGTCATTGAAGGGGCCCCCAGATCGATGATGCTCGTTTCTGGCTTTTGTTCGGCGCTGGTGGGCTTTGTCTTCCATGTCTCGCGACGTATTACATGCATGTTACTTGAGCTCGTGCCTGCCCTGTCTGTCTAAGCCGCATGCTTTTCGTGGCTTTGCTGTCCCTCAGCTTTGTTGTGGCAGGACCGTTTCGTCTTCCTGCAAACACAAACATAGCATTAAGTGCCGTGTTTAATCCTTTAGGTAGAAAAACACACTTTGCTCTTTATGCGTGACACGTGATTAAGTTACGTCATGTTTTGATAGTGAAGAGGACAGGTACCTTTTGTTAAGACAGTTGTATGCACATCACTCGAAAACAATGTTACTTGTGGTACCTATTCGCCAAGAACAAAGTGTGGACAACGAACACCCACAACAAAGAAGGAAGCATCACTTAGAAACGGAAATTGAAAAACTTGCTCATTTACCCTCTCTCACAATCCCCACTTCACCCCATCTCTCTCTCTCTCTCTGTCTCTGTCTCTGTCTGTCTGCCTGTCTGTCTGTCTCTCTCTCTCTCTCTCTCTCTCTCTCTCTCTCTCTCTCTCTCTCTTTTCTCTGTGTGTGTGTGAGAAAGAAAGAAAGAGATAGAGACAGACAGACAGAACAATGTACTGATAACAATAACGTTTCACCACCTACTGCAAGCAGTAGCGTGATTGCATATGAACTCCGCCAACAAGTCTATGTTTTCACATGAATCTCTTGGCTTGCTTGTTTGTCGGTCTGTCTGTCTGTCAGCACGACTATGCAAAAACAAACCGTTGAACCCATTATCACACAAAAACAAGGCACATGGGAAAAGGACGAATCCATTAAATATTGGCGTGTAACTATGGTGGTGAATCGTAAGTGATGCTCATTCAGCGATACATGTAGGGAGAAAACTCAAGAAGAACTTGACAGCAGAAGGTCTTCAGAGAAGAACTCCCCCCTCTTCCCCCCCCCCCCCCCCCCCCCCCCCCCCCCCCCCCCCCCACCCTTTCCCCCTCAGACAACAGTGTTCTGGCGCTGAACTTCTTACAATACAAAGGGACTGAGCCACGTCTGTGTCATGATTCCCAGATTTTCTTCTGCTGCCATTTTTTTCCTTTTCCTGGTGCTGCTGGGGTACCATATTACAATATAACTGCAAAATTACGTAGAAAGATTGAGCTTGGCTCCTGGACTCAGCCAGTATACTTTTTTTTGCAGATCTGATCTGCTGTGATGGTAAGGCAAAAAATTAGATCCAAACCTCTTCACATGTGTTGATAAGATCATAACAGATTCAAAATATTTTCACATTGTTGATCAATCATTACAGATCCACATTATCTTCAAGTTGTTGATAAGATCATTACAGATCCAAAATATCCTCACATTGTTCATCAGATAATTGCAGATCCAACAAAATTATAGTGTTCATAAAATCATTACAGATCCAAATCATTTTCAAATTGTTGATAACATCGCTACAGATTCAAATTAATTTCACATTGGTAATAGGATCATCACAAAAAAAAAAAAAAACAAGAAAAAAAAAAAACTCCACATTGTCGATATGATCATTACAGATCCAAACTATCTTCACATTGTTAATAAGACCATTACAACTTTTTTCGCTGAACACGAGCTCTGTGAAGTCATCCTTATGGATTGATAACTACCAGTTTACACACGCTCATGATATGCTCACGTTTTCTAGTGAAATAAACACAGACATTTTGATTTTCTGCAGGTCCTATTTAAAAAATATGTACATGACAGGTAACTCCTTTAGTCTTAATCAACTGTTATGCCCTCTAGTACAGAGAGACAGACAGAGAGAGAGAAGAAAAGAGAAAGAGAAGAAGAAGAAAGCAAAAGAAGAAGAAGTGAAAAAAAGAAGAAAGAGAAGAAGAACAAAGCAAAGAAGGAGAAGAAGAAGAGGAGGAAGAAGAAGAAAGCAAAGAAGAAGAAGGAGAAGAAAGCAAAGAAGAAGAAGAGGAAGAGGAAGAAAGCAGTGAAGAAGGAGAAGAAGAAGAAAGCAAAGAAGAAGGAGAAAAGAAAAAGAAGAAGAAAGCAAAAGAAGAAGAAGAAAGTGCCAACAAAAACCACCAAAAGCAGAACTATGTTTTCACTCACAGATTGTCTCAGAGGGTGGGTCCCAGATTCGCTCTAACCCAGCACAGGAAGGCTGCGCTCTCCCACGAGTGCCCTTTGAAGCTCGTGCAGTTATTTATCGATTTTCCTGACGCAACTTCCGGGCCGTCTCGGGGGCATTTCTCTCCCCTGCCGCTCATTCTGATTTCCCCCCGAAGAGCCAGGGCCATGTTGTTCTATGCCACACCCAGCTCTGGCAGTCCGCAGAGAGCCATCACCATCCGGTCGCCATTTTGCAACCCACCAGAGAAAACACGGCATGCCCCTCCCCATCTCCCCCCTCACTCACCTCCCCCCCCCCCCCCAGCCAAGCCACATTAGCGGTGTTTAGCTCTGCCCGTTTTGATTCAAAATACACAGGATACCTATCTTCTCATCCCCTCCCTTCAAACTGACCAAAAGAGTTGCTTAGCTTTGACTCCCAATTCGTCACTGACGCAGATGCAGCGACAGGTGAATTACGATCCTACTAGCTACCACTGGAAAGAAAGCTGACAGAATTCGGCTGATCAGGTCGTCAGACATGTAAGTCAGTTTATAAAGAAAAGAGATGGGGATTCAAAAGACACAAAGGCGAAGTTGAAACAACTTAGTTTCTAATCCAGTTACTTTCCATTGAAGATATGTGTCATTTTTTTTTGTTAAAACAGGATGAATGTTGTCTTTAGAAGGACACAGTTGGAAAGGAAATCCTTATTACATTCTGCCAGTTATTATGCCATGAATAGTAACGCTATATGACGGGCAGATGGAGTGGTCTGCTCTCACTCTTGTAGATGGGAAATGGAAAATAATCATCATCACGTGAAACAGGGTGACAGAATAGACGGTGTTCAAATTCCGCAAGGGAGGTAATCAATATTAGAGGTCGCGTTCAGCGAGAATGACCCCGCCGTTTTCTTGGGACAGATGCCGCTGATGGGCGCGACCAAAACAATTTTGCCCCACATCAGTCGGTTTAACAGTTCAGTCAGAGAGAGAGCAAACGCCCAAAAGATGAGAGTGAAGTGATGCGTTTGTAATACAGACAGTCGAGCACTACCGTGGCGTACACTTCAAATCAAATATTTGACTCCCTACCGCTGTTTGCTTGATCCATAAACGGAGGACAGAAAACCGGTTAACTTTGGAAAGATAGGCGTTATCTTCTCCTGATTTTTCTCTTTTTTTTTTTGTTTTTTTTTTTTGTCTTTGAACTAGCCTGTTAGACATTTTTTTTTTTTCAAAAATGATGGTTAGAGAGGATGAGGATGAAGATATAATGCAGTTCAACTGGGCTTTTGAAAGATCCAGGCACATCAAGCATTGGTCAGGAATATGGGCAGACTCAGAGATGCATGGATCCAATGGACGAAACTGATTGTGTGGTACATTGACCTCGTGAATATAACTCTTTATGAGGTTTCTAGGGGGTTGGAATAAGACTCATTTCAGTGTTGGATCTCTGTGTCTGTCTCTGTGTTACTCTCTCTCTCTCTCTCTCTCTCTCTCTCTCTCTCTCTCTCTCTCTCTCTCTCTCTCTCTCTCTCTCTCTCTCTCTCTCTCTCTCAGTGTCGATCTATCTGTCTGTCTGTCTGCCTGTCCGTCGTCTTTCTGTCTGTCTGTCTCTCTCTTTTCTCTGTCTGTCTGTCTGTCTGTCTCTCTCTCTCTCTCTCTCTCTCTCTTCTCTCTCTCTCTCTCTCTCTCTCTCTCTCTCTCCCCTCGCACCCGCGTCTGAATCTCTCTTTCACAGTCTCTGTCTCTCTATCAATGTCTGTCTGTCTTGTCCTTAGCCTCTCTTTCAGCTCTCTCTCTCTCTCTCTGTCTATCTGTCTGTCTCTGTCTGTCTGTCTCTCTCTTTCATCTCTCTCTGTCGTCTGTCTGTCTCTCTCTCTGTCTCTCTCTCTCCTCTCTTCTCTGTCTCTCTCTCTCTCTCTCGTCTCTCTCCACCCTCTGTCTGTCTTCTTTCCAGTCTCTGTCTCTCACTATCAATGTCTGTCTGTCTTATCCTGGCCTGTCTGTCGTCTCTGTCCTGTCTGTCTGTCTGTCTGTCTCTCTGTCTCTGTCGTTCTCTGTCCGTCTCTCTCTCTCTCTCTCTCTGTCTCTCTCTCTCTCTCTCTCTCTCTCTCTCTCTCTCTCTCTCTCTCACACACACACACACACACACACACACAATCATACACATTGATTAGCAGAGGATCAATACAGCGACAGCAGTCTTGATACGTTTATCAGAATAAATCTATTTCCCTCCTACACACCTTGTTCATGGCCTACAGCCTGGGAAAGAGGTGGTGAGGGGCTGAGGCTGCTGAAGCGGGGGGGGGGGGGGGGGGGGGGGGGGGGGGTGCAGGAGAAGGGGGAGGGGAAGAGGCGGAGGGTAGGGATTTTTTTCCACAAGAATGCCCTACTGTTTACGAAGGATCGTCAGACAGTGTCAAGGGATCAGAAAATACTGGGGGATGCGGGGATGGGGTGGGAGGGGGTGGAGGAGGGGGGAATAAAAAAGGTTGAGGGGTCAGGTCCTCCCTTTATATACATACACACACACACACACACACACACACACACACACACACACACACACACATATATATATATATATATATATATATATATATATATAAGAACACAAGCATGTTACGGCTGATCGGCAGAAGTGGGTGTCATGGAGATGAGATGGTAGGTGGTAGTTGCGTCTGTCTGTCTGTCTGTCCGTTTGTCTGTCTCTGTCTCTGTGCGTGTGTGTGTGTGTGCGTGCCCACGTGTGTGTGTGTGGTGTGTGTAAGTGTTGTGCGCGTGCGCCTCTGTGTGTGTGTGTGTGTGTGTGTGTGTGTGTGTGTGTGTGTGTGTGTGTGTGTGTATGGGTGTGTGTGTGTGTGTGTGTGTTGTGCGTGTGTGTAAGAGAGAGAGAGAGAGACAGTTTTAGGCTCAAAGACGGTTTTATTGTTCGTCAGTCATTTGGCCCATATACCACTCGTATGACATTTTTGTGTGTGCAAATAAATATGTGTATATTACAAACATACAAAGAGATCTGTATTATCATTATCGATACATTTGCAGTATTAGAAACAACAAATAATTGTCTATGATATACCGAGTCAAAGACCTTTCTGAAGTCAACAAAGGCAACATGTATTTCTGTCTTTTTCTTTTTTTTTTCAACTTTTACTCACTCTTCTGGGCTGTCGACTACAAATCAAGGATCTGATCATTGTATAGTAGTTTTCGCTGAAACCAGCGTCATTGTCTTCCAACCATTTGTATACCCTTGTGTTCCAAATGGATGTAAAGCATGACACTAAGTATAGACACTCCTCTGTAGTCTACGCTAAGTGTGTACCACCCCTTTTGTGAATTAATACTGTGGGAGATAGGTGTATATCACCCCTTTTGTGAACCGATACTGTGGAAGATGTGTAAATGCCAGTACTTTAAGAGAAAACGAAAAAATTTTTGTTTTTTCAAAACGGAGTGACTGAGGGTGGAAAATGAAGCAAAATTTGCAAAGAGACGGGGTTAGTTACCGCCAAGGACACAGACAGAGTACAGGACTAGACACAATGCATTGCGACCTCTTGGGTCTTCTCAGGTGAAAACAATCAACATTTAGGACAGCGACAAGAACATAGAACCGCTTAGCTGCGTCTGTTGGCCTCCAAATCAAAATCAAAATGGCCGCCAGACGGAAACTTTTTCCCCCTCCAACCCTCTCACTACTTCCTCTCCCAATATCCTCTCTCGTTTCCGTCTGGCGGCCATTTTGATTTTGATTTGGAGGCCAACAGACGCAGATAAGTGGTTCCATGTTCTTGTCGCTGTGCTAAATGTAATTTGTTTTCACCTGAAGAAGACCCAAGAGGTCGAAATGCATTGTGTCTAGTCCTGTATTCTGTTTGTCTGTGTCCTTGGAGTTAATTAACCCCGTCTCTTTGAAAAACGTTTTGTAAGAAAGCTTACCCCTTGTTGTCCACTAACTTCCAACATTCCTACAGCCATTCCACCAATTCCACAAGAGTTGTCGTTCTTTAGTTTCTAAAGAGCATATTGGATTTTTTAGCCACTGACATTTCTTTATGGAGAGGACTGTCTGCTTCATTTGTGAACTTTTTCTTGATTTTGGAAAGAAGTTCAGTCAAGTGTCATCATCTCTGCTTAGATAAAACACTTTTCAAGTGAGGATTCTGATGTCATCAAATAATTTCGGCTTAACCCTTTTAGACAAAAACAGAGAGTTATGTTACCCATTGGCCAAAGCAGTAGTTTTGTTTTTTCTTGAATGTTTGGTTTTTCTGTTTTTTGAGAGAGAGAGAGAGAGAGGGGGGGGGGGGAGGCAGGCAGGCAGGCAGGCGGACAGACAGACAGACAGACAGACAGAGAGAATTACAGACAGGGGCAGAAAGACAAACACAGACAGAGAAACAGAGGAAGGATAGACAGACAGACAGACAGGGGTTTATAAGCACATGTGTCATTTTTGTGTTTGCACGTGTTTGTGTGCGTGTGTGCGTGCGCGCGCGCGCGCGTGTGTGTGTGTGATTTATTTAACGTCTTTGCACTAGTCGTGATATTAGACGAATGTGTGTGTGTGTGCGCGCGCGCTCTTGATGGAGGAGGAAGGGGAGGGGTGAAGGTTTTATAACCACATGTGTCATTTTTCATATTTGCCTATGTTACCAGAGACGCAGTCTGGTACCCCTCGGTAATCTTCCTGGATAGGGCTCAGCCACAGAAGAAGGAGATCGACAGACGGAAAGAACGCAGAGCGCTGTTGTCCATTTGAAGCTGGATTACTAAACATGTCAAACCTAGCAAGCAAAATCGCATTAGGCTTTGGAAGGGACAAGAGGTAACGGGTTAGGGGTAGGGGTTGGGGTTTGAGGGCTTGGGGTGGGGGTGGTGAGGGAAGGGGGAGGGAGGTGGAGAGGCGTGGGAAGATACCCTTGTCTGATGCTTTGACGACGGCGATGGTGCTGAGAATCAATATCTCACACAAACACACACCCCACACACACACCACTCCTCCTCTCTCTAGCGCGACCAAGTACAAATAAAGATTCTCATCATCATCATCATCATCATCATCAAGATTATCATCATCATCATCATCATCATCATCATCTCTTCTCTCATCTCTCTCTCTCTCTCTCTCTGCCGTCTCTCTCTGTCTCCTCCTCTCTCTCTCTCTCTCTCTCTCTCTCCTCTCCTCTCTCTCTCTCCTCTCTCTCTCTACTCTCTCTCTCTCTCTCTCGCCCCTCGTCCGCCTCAGCCCTCTCTCCTCTCTCCGCTCTCTCTCTCTCTCCTCTCTCTCCTCCTCACTCTTCTCTCTCTCATCTCGCCGTCTCTCTTCTCCCTCTCCTCTCCTCGGGTCCTCCTCTCCTCTCTCTCCTCAGTCTCCTCTCTCCAAACAAACAAGGTCCCTCGTCCTCTCCTCGTCCTCTCCTCTCATCCTCTCCTCTCTCTCTCTCTCTCAGTAGTGTGTGAAAACAGTGCAGGCTAACAGTTCCTCTATCGTTTTTCAGTAATGACTTGGCAAAGATTTGAAGTGAACAAAAAGTCGCGGGGGATGGTGGTAGTGGGGGAGGGAGGGGGTGGGGTGGGGGAGACATATAAACAGAAATGAAAATTCAGGGAAATATATTATGAATATAAAATCCTTCACTAGCAGTCTATGAGGATCATCCTAACCCGTCCTATTCATGTTACCTGTTCTGGGGCCCTTTCGTCCGCTGGATCGGACTCGTCAGTTAAACACACACACACACACACACACACACACACACACACACACACACACACACACAACACACACACACACACGCACACCACACACACACACACACACACACCACACACACACACACACACACACACACAACACACACATATTCTGTTTATTTACTTATTCTTTTGCTGCTCTAATGCTGTGACCAGTTTTGAAAGCGTGAGAACTCGGGTTTCTCTCACTGGAGGACGATATCACGGTAACTTGCGTAAGGGGTTGGGGGCCGGGGGGGGGGGGGGGGGGGGGGGGGGGGGGTGGGGAGGGAGGGGACAGCCCCTTATTACCAATCTTCTTACCAATCAAGAAATTGATCAAATCATGTACCCAGACATGTCTGATAGCATCAGTAAACAAAGGACAACTGAAATGAAGAACACAGACGAACATCAAACACTTTTTTTTTTCCTGTTCAGCTTCTACCCGTTTAAAAACCCTTTTCCTCGTCACTACAAACGGGAGAAACGTTGCCTCGAAGAGTTCGAAGTCAAAATCTTTACTAATCTTCTTGAGCCAATCCTCCCCCCTTCCCTCCCTCTCCTCACCCATTCCACCTGCACGAAAATAGTAATGACCCCTGGCTGATAGAAACAGCTGTCGAAATTCTGACTCTCCATGGTTTGAGGGATCGTGAATCAGGGCGACACGGGTCACTGTCTGCGTCACTTCCGGTCTTCTCACGTCACTTCCTGTTTTGTTGGCATGACTACCGGTTGCCGATCGTCATTTTCTACGTCATGCTGTTCTCAGAGAACCGAACTGTCGTTGTTCATCGTGTCAAATGTGAAAGATCTTGGGGGGGGGGGGGGGGGGGGGGGTGAAGAGTGTCACAAGTCAGTCAACCCTCTTCCGACAGATGATCAAAGGAGACAGAACACTGACAGGCTGTCAAGTCTTGTGTTCCGTAGTAAAAGCTGCTTGCAGCGACAGTTCCTAGCGTTGTCCATTGGCTGCGAAACACTTTGTTGTTTGACAGCGAAACAGTGTGACGCCAGAAATGGGTACCAACTAGCCGCTGATGAGTTTTGACGATCATGACCTCGAAAGCAGGAGTTAGATAAATTTTGGTGGGGTGCAAAAATTCAGCAGCAGAATATGCCCCACTTATTATTATTGTTATTATCATTTTCATTATGGATGCTTACATAGCGCCCTATTCTCAGCTAGGGACCAAGCTCTAAGCGCTTTACAATCCACACTCGTTTATACAACGGGCTGCCTACCTGGTAGTGCCGACTGAAGAGCTGCCAGCTGGCGCTTCATTCAGTCGTTTCCCGTTTCCCGTGTCATCCAGTCCTTTTTTCATTCAATATCGTTCACACTCAATTTCCTTTCCTGCTTCATTCTTTCCATTTCTCACGCAGGGTGCATGCTATGTGTAACGTGTCATCCACACCAGTTCAGTTTTGCAACAAAGTATTTCACTTGCATCTCTCTCTCTCCTCTCTCTCTCTCTCTCTCTCTCTCTCTCTCTCTCTCTCTCTCTCTCTGTTTTTCTGTCCGTTTGCCTGTCTGTCTGTCTGTCTGTCTGTCTGTCTCTGTCTCTCTCTCTCTCTCTCTCTCTCTCTCTCTCTCTCTCTCTCTCTCTCTTAGTAAATAAAGTCACCTGCACACTAAACTCCGACTTAAAATCCAAATGGTAATGTTCAGCAGACCTTGCTTTGAATTCTTTTTTTTTTTTTTTTTAATCGTGTCTGAAAGTTGATTCTCCTCCTGAGACTATAAACCGAGGTTCTGTGTGTGAACGCACGCATAACATCTTGCACACACGTAAAATCCCATCGCCAACTTTCGGCAGAGAAGGCCAGTTTGGCCGTTGGTATGGATGACACGTTACACATAGCATGCACCTTCCCCGAAGATGGAGTACGGCTGCCTTAATGGCGGGATAAAAAAAAAACAGTCATGCACACAAACTCCACTCCCTTTGTAGGGTAGATGGGATTAATATTTGCCTGTCCATATAGGGAGTGTCCGCAAGAGTATCAGCCTGCGTACGTAGAAGAAGAAGAAGAAGAAGAACAAGAAGAAGAAGATCAAGTATCAGTTTGATATGAAACGCGGGCTCAGATTCTTGCTAGGCCTCGAAACGCTCACATGGATCATATAGTGACTTGGTGAAAAAAAATTCCTAATTTTGGCGTGTGGCCTCAGCGTCCCTGCTCCTTCAGTCAGATTTCACTACTGAGCGCGCGCCTGCTTGGAGACGGTGGCATGCGTGAATAACACGTGCGTCATTTCCTGTGTTCGCGTACAGGTTATCAGAGCACCGGATCAGTAGCCGGTTGACGTGTTTTTGACAGAAGAGGGCTTGAGGTGTGAGGAAGACAAAGGGGGCAGGCCAAGCCCCGGTTGCAAACCACATGGCAGAACATATGTCAGACTGAGCGACAACTGAGCCAACACCTTGTGAAGGATCGGAGGTGCGAACCCGCGACTGTGAAAGATGGGGAGGAAGCACAAAATTGACAAACGAAACAAAACGAAACGAAACAAAACAAAAGGAAACGATTTGTTTATTTTTACTAGGGTAATGAGATAAGCAAATGTGAATGTTTTTTTTTTTCCCTCCCAGCCCTGGGGCAAAAGGAACAAAATAATCAAGGTAATACATACGAGGACAAACAAATATCAAAATCTCACATAATGCGAAAATAGAAGAAGAAGAAGAAGAAGCAAGCAAAAAAGATAATCGGTGAGAAGACAGGAAGAGAAAAATTATCTAATCAAAGACAAGGCAGGATAAGGCAAAGTAACTGGAAACAATGCGAAACAAAACAAGGCAATTTAAGGTAAGATGTTGTAAAACAAAATACGAGCATGTGACAAGGCTAGATAAAGAAATGCATGGCAACTCAAAGAGAAGACAACATGAGTAAAGCAAGATAGATGTAAGGTAAGACAAGAGGTGATAAAGCAAGGCAAATTTAAGAGCAACGAACACAAAGACAAAAGGAGGTCAGGCGAGGCAATTTTCAGACAAGGCAAACGAAGGCAAAGCGAGGCAACTTGAAGATCGGGTAAGACGAAGGGAAAACAAAGGCACCTGAAAAACAAGGTAAGGATGAGGTAAAGCAAGGCCACTTTAAGTCAGGCCAAGATGAGGTATAGTGAAGCAAGTCAAAGACGAACCAATTTGAGGTAAAGCAAGGCAAATCAAAGACGAGGCAAGGTGAGGTAAAGCAAGGCAAATCAAAGACGAGGCAAGGTGAGGTAAAGCAAGGCAAATCAAAGACGAGGCAAGGTGAGGTAAAGCAAGGCAATCAAAGACGAGGCAAGGTGAGGTATAGCAAGGCAAGTTAATCACAAGGCAAGAGGAGGTAAAACAGGGCAACTTAACTACAAGGCATGGTGAGATAAAGCAAGGCAACTTAACCACAAGGCAAGGTGAGATAAAACTAGGTAACTTAATCACAAAGGCAAGATGAGGTAAAGCAAGGCAACTTAGTCACAAGGCAAGGTGAGATAAAGCAAGGCAAGTTAATCACAAGGCAAGGTGAGACAAAACAAGGTAAAACTAAGACTAGAGAAGGCAAAGCTATATAAGAAAAAGGCAAGAGAAGGCAAGTCTACTTAAGG
>JADBJO010001115.1:252500-267500 GCA_016801955.1 Conus betulinus
TTCATGGATTGGCTTTCTCTTATTTAGTAAATTTACGGAAGAAAGTCTTCAGTTACCAAATGAAATCAGTTCCAACATGAAAACTAGAGTTCCACTGCTCTCTTCTTTTTTTTTTTAATTTAATTGTACCTGTCTTGAACATCCGAATAAAAATAAACAACTCTCCAAATATGAACGGTTACATGCAGAAAAATGGTCGTCAAATACGGCCACTTGAATGCATATTGGAACCGAACTCAACCGCAATACAAGACAAAACAAGGCAAGACAAAATATTTGCTTGAACACATAGGGAGGAGGAGGGGGGGGGGGGGGGGGGGGGGGGACAGGGAGAGAGAGAGAGAGAGAGAGAGAGAGAGAGAGAGAGACTGACAGACGGACAGGACAGAGAGACAGCAGACAGCAATCAGAGACAGAGACAGAAACAGAAAGATACAGAGAAATCGTCACTGTAATCATCAGCGCTAAAAAAAAAAAAAAAAAAAAAAAAAAAAACATTCGACATCCATAGACATTACACACCGTTATAAAAGTGTGCGACCGAGATCGCGCGACCAAGCAAGCAAGTCTACGAAGAGAGAGAGAGAGAGAGAGAGAGAGAGAGAGAGAGAGAGAGAGAGAGAGACAGACAGACAGACAGACAGACAGACAGACAGACAGACAGACAGACAGACAGACAGGGAGAGAGATGCACACAGTGAAGACTGACAGAGCCGTAAACAGACTTAGCTTCAAGATAAGAAACAGCGGAGCAAGAATGAGACTTGCAGGCAGAGAGAGAGGGAGGAGAGAGAGAGACAGACAGACAGACAGACAAACAGACAGACAGTGGGAGAGAGAGAGAGAGACAGACAGAGAGAGACACAGAGAGACACGGGAAAGAGAAAGAAGAGGGCAAGGGGGTCAGAGAGAGAGAGAGAGAGAGAGGAGAGAGAAACAAAGAGATGACGATATGGATTTGTCAGAGCGGTGACATATGACACCAAACGGAAGGCTTTCTGTGCTAAAGGCAATTATGAGCACAATTCTAACAGCTCTCAGGCCAAGAGAGGGACATGCACATCATTCATTTAAAGTGAGTTCAGTTTCTGCGAGCAAACCAGAAATCAAGCATGGCCATGGGAAATTATTGCCATCGTTCTGTTTTATTCGCACTTATTTTCCTTCATCGCCATGATTGTGAGTGTGTGTGTGTGTGTGTGTGTGTGTGTGTGTGTGTGTGTGTGTGTGTGTGTGTGTGTGTGTGTGTGTGCGCGCGCGCGCGTGTGTCTGATCCCCTTGCCCTCTTCTTTCTCCCCCCCCCCCCCCCCCCCCCCGCCCCGCCTCTCCCTCCCTCTCTCTCTGCCTGCAAGTCTCATTCTTGCTCCGCTGTTTCTTGTCTTTAACCTAAGTCTGTTACGGCTCTGTCAGTCTCAGTGTGTGTGTGTGTGTGTGTGTGTGTGTGTGTGTGTGTGTGTGTGTGTGTGTGTGTGTTGCGCGCGCGTGTGCGTGCATAGGTGAGTGCGTGCGTGTGTGTGCGTGTGCGTGCGCGCGTGCGTGTGTGCGTGCGTGCGCGTGTGTATTTGTTTATGTGTGTGTGTGTGTGCGCGCGCGCGCGCGCGTGTGCGTGTATGTGTACGTGCATGTGTGTGCGTGTTTGCGTTAATCGAATCCACAACCTCCTAGCTTGCACGTCCGTGACACTAACCACTGGACCAAGGCGGCTGGTCCGTCCTGGAACCGCACAGTCGAGTTCCATCCCCATAACGGGACGCATCTCTGAAAGCTTTGCTAAAAATGTCCTGACCAACACTGCAGGTGTCTGCATCTCTCGGGCCGGGTTGATGCAGTGATGCGAAGAAGCCTAAAGTGCAGCCGAGCCATGTAGTCTTTATAATCAGCATGAACTGTGTAAAACCGTCTGTTTCATCCTCACACGCTCATCGATCATCAAAAAAAAAAAAAAAAAAAAGTCTGCAATTCGGGGTCTCTTTATGCTCTAATTCCTGTGGTGACCTCATTTTCGGTTTTCACTTCACGTCCGCGACCTTGGCGACTTCGTGTCAAAGTTATAGGTACCAGCAAGGTCACAGAGACAGTAGCTGGCTGCACGTGGTGCCACTTTCCAGAGGAGGGGTGGGGTGTGGTGGTGGTGGTGGGTGGGTGGGTGGCTGGGGGGGGTCTCTCTCACGCTGGCACTGCGACTACGCAGTCATTGTAGCATGCGGTATCCTGCTTTTGTAGAATCATAACAGTTCCCACAGTGAGCTGTCTTCTCTGGCGGGTTGGCACCGGGCGACTTGACACTGACTATTGTCTGTGGCCTTCTGGTACCAAGGGTGCGACGGGGAAAACAGGGGTGTGTGGTTGGAGTGGACGTTGGGGGGGGGGGGGGGGGGGGGAGGGGGCGAAAGGAGCGATATGGAACCAGTGCTGCGGAGGATGGATGAACACAGGGCATGAGAGAAGTTAGGGTCACGGCAGATGAGAGAGCAAGAAAGAAAAAAAAAATACAGAAGACGACTACAAAGAAGCAGAAGAAGAAGACTACAAAGAAGCAGATGAAGGAGACTACAAAGAAGGGGAAGAAGAACTACAAAGAACTACAAAGAAGCAGAAGGAGGAGACTACAAAGAAGGGGAAGAAGGGAAGAAGGAGACTACAAAGAAGGGGAAGAAGAAGGAGACTACAAAGAAGCAAAAGAAGGAGACTACAAAGAAGGGACGGAAAGAGACTACAAAGAAGCAGAAGAAGGAGTCTACAAAGAAGGAGAAGAAGGAGACTACAAGAAGCAGAGAGAAGGAGATTACAAAGAAGCAGAAGAAGAAGACTACAAAGAAGCGGAAGAAGAAGACTGCAAAAAAGAAGACTACAAAGTAGTAGCAGTAGCAGCAGCAGCAGCAGCAGCAGCAGCAGCAGCAGCAGTAGTAGTAGTAGAAGAAGAAGAAGAAGAAGAAGAAGAAGAAGAAGAAGAAGAAGATGATGATGATGATGATGATGATGATGATGATGATGATGATGATGATGATGATGATGATGAAAGAAGAAGAAGAAGAAGAGGAGAGGAGAGGAGGAGGAAGAGGAGGAGAGAAGATGCTGACGCAGTGAAGGAAGGATCTGGGAGCAGATGGCAGATGGCAAAGAGCTATTATTTTAAAAAGAGAGAAAGAAGAAAGGCTGGAGGAAGGAGGAAGAAAGAGGGAGAGAAAAGAAAAAAAGAAAGAAAGAAGAAGAAGAAGAGAAGAAGAAGAGAGGAAGAAGAAGAAGATCATGATCATGATATGATCATGAAAAGGAAAAACAAATGAGGGAAAGAACAAGAGAAAAATGTGTTTGACAAATCAGGAGGGAGAGACGTGAGGCGAAGAAGACGCAGCCAGGAAAATGAGAAAGGAAGAGAACGAAAAGAATGAAAAGAAGGGTGGAGAAGAAGAATGAAGAGGACGAGAGGAAGACGGACGAAAAAGAGGAGAAAAACGACAACGACGACGAATGCAATGAACAGGAGCTGAGAAGGAGAGTGGAATAGTTGGGGGGGGGGGGGGGGGGGGGGGGGGGGGGGGGGGAGGAGGAGCAAAAAAACACGAACAAGACTCACCTTTTTGACATCCAAACCGCAATGATCCACACCCCAACTTTCTCCCAAGATGTAAAGAACAAGGCTGACTGGTGGTAGAAAGAGTGAGAAGAAAAGGGGAGAGCAGGGATGGGAGTGGGTGTGGGAGTGGAGGAAGGGAGACGTATTACTCCAAGATGGCTGTGACACACGGGCAGAAGGATGAGAGAGCGGAAGGAAGGAAGGAAGAGAAGAAGGAAGAGGAGAAGAAGTAGGAGGGAAACGAGGGACGAGAGTGTTCGTTTCATTTACGCCATCACGAATTACAGCTCGCTTTTAAACGCAGGCAAAGCACCCAGTCCCTACGTTGGAGTGAAGGGAACACAGATTGGAACAACGACCAGAGGGAAACCTCATTAGTCTCGACAGTTGGCACCTGCACGTCAGATTTATGTGTCTAATCAACTGTACGGAGGCGGACGGGAGATCTTTTTAATGACTGCCTGAATTGCTACAAGTGTAGCTCTGTAATAAACTACAGCTTCACGTTGGTGCAGCAGTGGGTCGGGGAGTGTTTTTAATCGTTCGTGCAATCTGCGAGAAATGTACGATCAGAAGAAAAAGAAGAAAACAAAATTGTGTTGAGAAAACATTTTCATAATGATGTTTCGTCATGCAGTGTGTGTGTGTGTGTGTTTGTGTGTGCGTGCGTGCGTGCGTGTATGTATGTGTGTATGTGTGACAGACAGACAGACAGAATGCGAATAATTTTTTCGAAGAAAAACTCTTTGACCCATTTAAACTAGTGTGTGTGTCTATACAGAACCGAATCCTACACTAATTATTCTGAACGATTGTTCAAGATTCATTGATCATCACGTCGTGATTTCCATTCAAGGCTGAAACACGAAAATTGTACAGATTTGCAACAGTCGCAACACAACTGGGTGAAGAACCTTGACAGCATGAAAGGGCGACAACCGCTGTCGACGCATGCTGTCCTGTTTTCAAAGGACTCCCCGGAAGTGTTCCCCGTGTCTATTTATAAAACACGAGCACCAGCATGCTAGGATATCTTTTTGTACTCCCAGTTCTTATAGAACAGGGAGCACTTTACAATGGGAACGAAGAAATGCTGTCTGTGTGTCTGTCTGTCTGTGTGTCCATCCATGGTCAAAATGTGTTCCACTCGCTCGCTCCAGACAAATTTCTGGGCCGATTTTTCTGAAAATTTTGTAGGTATGTTCATTATGGGTCACGGATGATGCCCGATGTTTTATTTTACCAGAATAGCTGTTACTAACGGCTATAAATGATAATTTTAAAAGATCAAGTCCGATAAAGGAAAACCACCCCACTGTCGAGGGTTTTTTTTTTTTTTTTTTTTTGTCTTTCTCTAACTGGAAATTGTCTCTCATGCCTGTCACTACTGGGGAGTACGTTTATAAGCTTTGCATCTCGTTTGACACTATGGCGGCTTTTCCCATGCAAAAATTGACTGTCGCTGCACATCAAAAAATGTGCTAAGGCTTTGCTTAAGGAGTCTAGCATTTATAAACAGGCACAATTAGATTGTTTTTAGAAATCTTTTTTTGTTGTTGTTGTGTCTGAACGTTGAGTACCCTAGTTTTCTTTCATGTGCCCGTCACACACCAGGTAGTTCTAAGCAGACAGATTTTGATAAACGGAATGGAACTTGTTTGGCGGAGACCACTGACACAAAGATAGAATCATTCATTTGATCATTCATTTGGTTTTTTGTGAGCTTGATATCATACTGTCTCAGATGAATGCTACGCCTCAAAATGCTTACATGGATTATATTGTGATTTGATGGAAAAATCCTCATTGTGGCGTGTGGCCTATACGATTCAAGTGAGAATAGAGTCTGAACTTCATGCATCAATGGCAAAGCGAGTAGAGACAGACACCCTGCTTGGTAATGATTTTTTTTTTTAATTTCAAACGGGACTTTATTTTGCCAAATTATCAACATACATCACTCCATGGTTGAAGCAGCTTCCATGGAGAAGACAAATCGTCAGCTGTTTCTTACTTTCGATTTGAGTAGAATCGCTGTGCTTTCAGTTCCCTTTAAAGCAACTCGAGCAAGTTCTTGGAACAAAAGGCAAGTTCTGGGAAGGAAAGGGAAGTTCTAGGAACGAAAGTCAAGTTCTAGGAACGAAAATCAAGTTCTAGGAACGAAAATCAAGTTCTAGGAACGAAAGGCAAGTTCTAGGAACGGAAGGCTTTGCAAGCATCAATAGGAAGTGTGTAGTTGTTAGCTTGCTTTGTCCTTCTTATTTACTTGTGGTTTTAAAATTCATTCACGACATCATGTTAATATTATTGGCGAAAGATAATAACAGGGGCTACGGTCATACACACACACACACACACACACACACACACACACACACACACACACACACACACACACACACCACACACACACACACACACACACACACACACACACACACACACACACACACACACACACACACACACACACACACACACACACACACACACACACACACACACACACACACACACCCCTCCCCCACGTTCTCCCCATCACCACCCACTCCCCACCCGCAGCCCCACATCCACGAGAATTTAGCACTGGTCAGGCAAACAGTTGGTCAGTAATGAGCTGGACATGAATAATGTCCAGTACCCAGCTTTCTCTCGCTCCAGAGCAATAAGCGCTAATGCTGTGACACGCTAAGGTTATGCAATGTAAACCTAGGCAAAAAGACTGAAGATACCCACTTCTCTCTCTCTCTCTCTCTCTCTCTCCTCTCTCTCTCTCTCTCTCTCTCTCTCTCTCTCTCTCTCTCTCTCTCTCGTTATGCATAGTTCAGAAGCTACATGCTCTAAATAACAATTCCTTCGAACTGTATATAAAACTATTTGATATGCGTGTCCAGCAGTACTGCTAAACAGATCAGAAATATGGGGGTTAGACCAAGTACTTAGGTGTAGATTTGCGTGTTACCAATGATTTAGTATATGGTGAAACAAAAAGATTTCCCACGTATGTTAATGCTGCGGTTTACTGCCTTCGATATTGATTTGAGCTGTTAGATGTGGATGAACATAGGTTACCTAATATAGCGTATAAACTGTTGTATGATCTAGATGCTAGGCGAAAGAAGAACTGGGTATCAAATGCCCATATTTGTTTATATAACAATGGTTTTGTTAATGTGTGGTGAAATCAAGGTGTGGAAAATGAAAATAACTTTATAGATTTTACGGGGGGAAGATTTTTATCTAAAATTCCCGGGTGTGTTTTAGAAGGTGTGTTTTAAAGAGTTGCGTAAATTTTTTTGTCTGTTTTCTTTTTTTTTTTTTTTTTTTTTTTTTGATCACTTACGAGTTAACTTCAACGCGGTGACAGCCCTGATATGGCCTATGCGGTCGGCTGGGCTATAAGCAACATTACCATTACCATTACCATCTTTAGCATTCGGATGCCTGCTCTGGGCTATCACCTCAGAGTGTGTATGTCGGGTGTGCTGGCTAATTTACATTTGTGCACCTAACGATAGCTGTACACAAAAATTTCGGCCATTGTTCAGCTGCTACATTCATTTATCAACATCCCACAATTAATTCTAGTAAATCACAAACATCACAAACACTTCGGGGTAATATTCTTAACACCTCCAAACACTTATGATGAGCACAAATCCAGTTGTGCGATAGTATTAATGACGTACATGCGTATAATTCGCTTACAATAATGTTAATCTCAAAGTCTTCTGACTTCTGAATAATACCTTGTGATAGATGAAATTTCTGAAACATTCCAGAGAGGAACAAGAGAAGGGGACATCAATTTCATCTTCTTCATCTTCTTTACCCATGAAGGTATATAACATCATACTCAGTATGATATGTCACTCACGTGGATGAGGAACAATAACTGATGTTCTCGAACAAAACTGGTCACAATAAGCTTCAAATGTCTGTCCTTATTTGCACGCAAAGGAAACTGCGCAGAGTCCGTAATCCAAAAGATAACTAACTATGCACGCAGCCAGTTTCATATTTCTAAATGTTTTGTACATAGTCGTTCCTGTCTTGCCGCTTTAAATCAGTCGGAAGCTGTTTCAAATATTAAATCACACACACACACACACACACACACAAAGAATAGAAAAAGAAAAGAAAGTAACCGCCTTCGGAATGGTTCAAGCACCCCAAACCCAAACAGGAAAAGACATTTTTAACATGTGCTGGTCATGTTGATTTTTCTCCGGCCTCCAATTAACAGGGTTGCATCATGTTTGCCTTTCTTGAGAGAGAGAGAGAGAGAGAGAGAGAGAGAGAGAGAGAGAGAAAGAAAGAAAGGGGGGGGACATTGGTCTTAAAATAGATTAACTGGGTAACTGAATAGAAATGTTGCTGGTTTTTTCTGTATAGGTCGTGAATGACGCGAAGTGTGCTGCGATTTGTTTTTCTTTTGGTCTGTTTCTTTCTTTCTTCTTGTGTTTAAGTCTTTTTTTTTTTCATCCTTTTCTTTCCGTTTTCTTTCTCTCTCTCTTCTTCTTTCTCTTTCCTCTTCCTTCCTGCTGCTTTTTTTTTTTTTCTCTCTCTTCTTTCCTTCAAACTTGCTGTCTTCTTTCTAAATTTTTCTGCCATGTTGCCATTTTTTTGATTTCGTGTTATTTCCGTTACAACGTTCAGTTCGTAGGAGTGCAAGTGCACGCCTATGTGAGATGTCAACGTGTTTTTTGTGCCCATGGTATAATGTATATACGTTCATACTTATGCTTTTATATGATTCCCTTGAGCTGCGTTCGTTCTTACATATATGGAGGCCCGCATTAATATTCCTCTCATTGTTATTCTCTAGGAGTGTGTGTGTGTGAAGGCCCCTGTGTGTGTGTTTCTCTTTCTCTCTCTCTCTCTCTCTCTCTCTCTCTCCACAGCCTTAAGCTTGTCGAATCTCATGCTCCCCCTTCCCAGTCCTCCTGCTCTCCTTCTCTCTCGGTGGCTTTGGCTCCACAGGATAGAGGGGAGGGGCAGAGGGAGTTGGGGAAGGAGGAGGAGGACGGGAGAGAGAGGAGGGCACGTGGGAGCAGAGAGTCAGGATTCAGAGGCAGCCTGGACCATCTGGGTCAAGGGACAGCACCCATGGGTCAAGGGACAGCACCCATGGGTCACGGAACAGCACCCACGCCGGGGCATTTCAGCATTACAAATGCAAATGTGAAGCCATTTGTCATGAAGACAAACAGGAGGGAGGATTTGAACACTGCATCCGTCTTTCTCTGGCCCACACACACTTTTTATTCGCTGGGCTACGGCCAGCTCTTTCGACCAGAGGTAACCCGGAGTTTTTCTTTTTGTTTCGTTTTTACTGGACTTTAGCCAGAGTGATAAATTAGCTCCAGGCAAGTAGTACATTTCAGAACTTTAAAAAAAAACTGACTAATTTTTAAAAAATGTGGTGCCTCGGCCACGACATTATCGTTTCGTATGGCAAGTGCTTGTTTGCGCTGGCGTGAGATTTAACAGTCAACCAGGTGCAAATCAAGAACAAAGGGTACAGGGAAAATTCCACACTGTTTCCGTACAGACAAAGCTCGCTTTCTGCCTCTCCACAGACACAGGTATAGATGACTGACAACGGAATCAAAGACCGTGCGTGCGTGCGTGCGTTGCGCGTTGTGCGTGTGCGTGCGTGCGTGCGTGCGCGCGCGCGCGTACGTGCGTGCGTGCGTGCGTGCGTGTGTGTGTGTGTGTGTGTGTGTGTGTGTGTGTGTGTGTGTGTGTGTGTGTGTGTGTGTCTTTGAATAAGGTTAGGGTTAGGTTTGAGTTCGGATTAGGGTAAATGTTACATAAGCAAGCAACGCCTTATTTCGGTGTTAGGGTCTAGTTTGGGTTTGGGTTAATTCCATTCATTCCTAGGCGGAGAGAGTCTTGTCTTTTTCAAAGCTCTCAATCCTAATGCACCAAACCGCCTTGGCTTAAGGCTGTGTCAGACCAATTGACATAGGCTAGAACATCAAGGCTACATCAAGATGTTGTTATACTCTGAATAGTTATGTGGGGATTGTCTTCAGTCGTGACAAGCTCCTAGCATAACACCATCAGTCTTTAAAATCCCTCGAAGTCGGAGTGTGGCTGCCCACGTGGCGGGGTAATCAAAAACGGTCACACACGTGATGCTCTCATCCCTAGCTGATGCATTTACACCAGTTGTTAAAGTGCTCAGGCTGATCGGATGATCCCTGGAGACTTTTAGCCAGGGTACGACGACGACGAAGACGACAACAACAACACACAACAACAACAACAACCAACAACAACAAGGCGCCGAAGTTACGGCCATAAGGCCAATAGCGTCTCAATATTGATGCTGTCATAATTGAGTTCGTCAAATAAATGTGTCTGCAAGTGAGGACAGAATTTATGTCACAGCTAGTTCGTAATCTTCTTCTTCTTCAGCGTTCCAGTATCTGGTAGCGTGTGAACTCGTTTTACCCTGTTGGGATACTCACACTATACCGAGGGTATAGTCAGTTCACTTCCGACTTCGTTGAGTGCAGAAATTTGTGGGAAGAGGTTGTGGAAAAAGAGAGATAAAGATATTGGTAGAACAGAAAGGACAGTAGACGACAGTGCAGCAAAAGAGGAGACAGAATTACTGAGAGCGAAAGGAAAAGGGGACGTTATTAGCACAGAATGTCCAGGAGGAGAGGGAACTATTTGTACAAGAGACCCCATGGTATCCCCACGGCGGAGTTCGTAATCCGAGGATGTTATTTTGATTTCAAACTGAAATGACGGCAGGCGGAAAGTGAAACAGAATTAAACGAGCAACTACTGTGTGTCATTTCGTTTGGCTGTAGCATGATCCTCTCTTTTACTTTGGATGTTAGTTCGGTCTCTTAGGAACGGAAATCATTTTCGTTCGCAGAGTTCATTTTCAGCAAGTGAAGCCACGGAAGATGTGCTGGTTTTAACCGATCAGTTGTCTTCGGCTGTGTGGCGTAGGGAAAGCCTGTCTACTTTGAACAGACTTGCAGGATGAGGCTATGGTTCATGCCTTCCTGACGCGTAGATCATCGATCATTCTGATGTATGTCCGGATGCTTTTGGAGTTGGCATGGTGAGATTCAGTTTGAATGTCAGTCTCACTGAGGATCCTCGTGACAGCCTCAGACGCTGCCATTTCAAGTATAAATGTTTTTGACTACTGACTGGATAAATTCCTGATCAGCATGAAAAGAAATCATGAGTGAGGCAGTGAACAATGAACAGTGAATAACGAACAAGGAAGGTAACTCTCACTCCCATGTTTAAAGATATAAAAAAAAAAAAAAGAAGCGATGCTCCTGCCCCCCCCCCCCCCCCCCCCTCCCCCACCACCACCAATAGCCCCTCCCCCTTCAATTCAAAAGAAATCATTTCGTATGGAAAGTGCTTGTTTTGCGCTGGGCTTGAGTTTCAAAAGTCAATCAAGTTCAAATCAAGAGCACAGCACACAGGGGAAACAGATTTACCGTTTCAAGGAAGGGCGTGTAATTGTCTCATCATGGGAACGAGAGTTATCCTCCCTGCCTGTTCGTTATCACTTGATTAGCAGCTGGCGGTCTCCTTGGTCACTGGGTGGGCAATTGACAAGATGTATGACATGACATGGTCATCAACTTTGTCCAGTGTCCTTGGTACCATTGTCACCTATGTCTTGAGCTCGGAGAAGGTAAAATTACAGCCATATATCGTAACAGTAACTTCTGGAGTCGGAAGAGTGACGGGGGGGGGGGGCGCATGTAGTCTTTTGCTGCCGAAAAAAAAAGCGTTTTCAAAGTGTCTTGGAACGCGTGGAATGTGTCTCTGAATGCTTAGAATGTGTTTCGGAACGCTTTGTTTGGATATTCTAATTGGTGTATGCAAGTCCGAGTCCTGCAAAAATTGATGTCGAAAATTTGAAGAAAAAAAAATCCCTAACCCCACGTGACTTTTGCGGCTATGATCTATTCTCCTTGTAACTGTCTTTGTCCGGAAAGGCACGGCCATTACACGGGTTGCCTCCTTCGGTTTGTGATGTCATCTGAACGCTGTGTCTCAAAGGAGTTTTTGATGTCAATGGAACGCTGTGTCTCAAAGGAGTTTTGATGTCAATGGAACGCTGTGTGTCTCAAAGGAGTTTTTTGATGTCATCTGACGCTAGGTCTCAAAGGAGTTTTTGAGACAGATATTTGCTGCAACAAAGTTTTTTTTTTTTTTCAGAAAGCAAAAACAATTCTTCAATCAGTCAAAGACACCCCCACCCCCCACCCCCCCCCCCCCCCACCCCCCAGTGACAGGGCGAAGAACTACTGCTTCAGTACCAGAAGCCAAGAAGTTCAGTTCAGTGGTTATTTTGACGTCTGTTTATCATTGATGATATTAGACGATATTAAAAGGCGACAGAGATGACTGAGAATGTCAGAGACCTATTGTCTGCCTCTGGTTACTTTCTCTCACCTTCCTCCTTCACATGTTAGAATCTAGACGCTCCACCAAGACTACTTCTGGAAATGCTAAAACCACAACCGTCTGCCCAACTCTGACTGGGCAAGAACGTGTGCGACGTCCGTAATACATGTGTCATGTAAAATATTGTCAATGCTTTCCAACTGTGCAGTATGTTAACCTTTCAATCTGTATCAACCTGTTTAAAACTGGGCAGTCTAGTAGAATGTGATGGATAGAATGTTTTCCCTCACCTATACACCTAACATCATGAGAGAGATAACTTTAGGTGCCAACCCTTTAACTTCATTGTGTCTCTTGTGCAATGTCATGTTTGTATCAATGAGAGAGAGAGAGAGAGAGAGAGAGAGAGAGAGAGAGAGAGAGAGAGAGAGAGAGAGATGGGTCTTTGCGTAATACAAGAAGGAACTTCAAAGACAGAATCACTCACTCACTCACTCACTCACTCACACTCACACACACACACACACACACACACACACACACACACCACACACACACACACACACACACACACACACACACACACACACACACAGGCCTTAATTCTCCCCTTCTCTCCTCCACCCTAACTACCCCTACCCCCCTCCCCCATAACCCTTAACACTACCCCCCTTCTCCCCTCCACCCTTAACACTACCCCCCTTCTCCCCCCATAACCCTTAACACTACCCCCTTCTCCCCCTCCACCTCCCTCGTCCCCCACTACCCCCTTCTCCCCTCCACCCCTAACACTACCCCCCTCTCCCCTCCACCCCTAACACTGTCCCCTACCCTCTCCCCTCCACCCCTAACACTACCCCCTTCTCCCCTCCACCCCTAACACTACCCCCTTCTCCCCCTCCACCCCTAACACTACCCCCTTCTCCCCTCCACCCTAACACTACCCCCCCTCCTCCCTATAACCCTTAACACTACCTCCCCTCCACCCCCCACTACCCCCTCTCCCCCTCCACCCCCCACTACACTACCCCCTTCTCCCCTCCACCCCTAACACACTACCCCTTCTTCCCCTCTCCCCTCCACCCCTAAACTACCCCCTTCTCCCCTCCACCCCTAACTACCCCCCTTCTCCCCTCCACCCCTAACACTACCCCCTTCTCCCCTCCACCCCTAACACTACCCCCTTCTCCCCCCACCCCTCTCCCCTTCTCCACCCCTAACACTAACCCCTTCTCCCCTCCACCCCTAACACTACCCCTTCCCCCCACCCCTAACACTACCCCCCTCCCTACCCCTAACACTACCCCCCTTCTCCCCTCCACCCCTAACACTACCCCCCTTCTCTCTCCCCTCCACCCCTAACACTACCCCCTTCACCTCCCCTCCACCCTAACACTACCCCTACCCCCCTCTCCCCTCCACCCCTAACACTACCCCCTTCTCCCCTCCACCCCTAACACCCCCCCACTCTCCCCTCCACCCCTAACACTACCCCTCTTCTCCCCTCCACCCTAACACTACCCCCTTCTCCCCCTCCACCCCTAACACTACCCCCCCCTTCTCCCCTCCACCCCTAACACTACCCCCTTCTCCCCCACCCCTAACACTACTACCCCCTCCCCTCCACCCCTAACACTACCCCCTTCTCCCCTCCACCCCTAAACCTACCCCCTTCTCCCCTCCCCACCCCCCCACTACCCCCTTCTCCCACTCCACCCCTAACACTACCCCCTTCTCCCCTCCACCCCTAACACTACCCCCTTCTCCCCTCCACCCCTAACACTACCCCCTTCTCCCCTCCACCCCTAACACTACCCCCCTTCTCCCCTCCCACCCCTACACACTACCCCCTTCTCCCTCTCACCCCTAACACTACCCCCTTCTCCCCTCCACCCCTAACACTACCCCCTTCTCCCCTCCACCCCTAACACTACCCCTTCTTCCCCTCCACCCCTAACACTACCCCCTCTCCCCTCCCCCCCACCCCTAACACTACCCCCTTCTCCCCCTCCACCCTAACACTACCCCCTTCTCCCCTCCACCCCTAACACTACCCCCTTCTCCCCTCCACCCCTAACACTACCCCCCTTCTCCCCTCCACCCAAACACTACCCCCTTCTCTCCCCTCCACCCCTAACACTACCCCTTCTCCCCTCCACCCCTAACACTACCCTTCTTCTCCCTCCACCCCTAACACTACCCCTTCTCCCCTCCACCCCTAACACACTACCCCCTTCTCCCCCTCCCCCTAAACACTACCCCCCCTCTCTCTCCCTCCACCCCTAACCTGGGTCCCCTTCTCCCCTCCACCTTAACACTGTCCCCCTCTCCCCTACACCCCTAACACTGTCCCCTTCTCTCCCCTCCACCTTAACACTACCCCCTTCTCCCCCTCCACCCCTAACAATCTCTACCCCCTTCTCTGTATTGTTACCCTTCTTCGACACTCCATCCCCAACTTAACAAATACCCCTTCTCTCCCCTCCACCCTAACACTACTGACCTTCCCTCCCGCTCTCCACCCCTCAACATACCCCTTCTCTCACACCCACACAACACCACTGTCCCATCCACCCCTACAAACCATCCTAGTTCATTTGTCCTTCTGTCACGTCTGACCTGGAACATCCATAATTCTCTATCTCACTGAGTCTCTGTAACCCTTCTGGCTGTCTGTCTCTCTTTCTATCTTTCTCTCTCTCTCTCTACTCTGTCTGTTGTCTGTCTGTTTCTTCTCTTAGTATTTTCTCAGTCCTATGTCTGTCTGTCTGTCTCTGCAAGTATCGATCTCAGTCTCTCGTGTCTCTCTGTCCTCTCTGTTCTCTCTTCTGGCTGTCTGTCTCTCTCTCTCTCTCTCTCTCTCTCTCTCTCTCTCTCTCTCTCTCTCTCTCTCTCTCTCTCTCTCTCTCTAAGACATTGTATCCTTCTGTCAGATTGTATTGTGAACAGAGGGAAAATGGTGAAGAAACTTTTCATGTATTTTATGTTTGACTGCTCTGCTCTCTCTCTCTCTCTCTCTC
>JADBJO010001115.1:275000-282500 GCA_016801955.1 Conus betulinus
AACTCATCTGTTTTCTTTTTCCAATAAACATACTAAAATGATCGAACCATGGAAGAACAGATATACCATTTGTGCATGTAAGTTTTTCAACGTAAAAAATGGTATACTAGTTTCCTAAAAGTCTCAAGCATCCGACCGAATTCAGCAGTTCGCTAAACAATGAGAGAGAGAGAGAGAGAGAGAGAGAGAGAGAGAGAGAGAGAGAGAGAGAGAGAACTTGGCAGTGAGTGGTTTGATCTACTTAAAAGTCCCGTCTTGTATTGCGCACTAACACCCACCTCTCTCTCTCTCTCTTTCTCTCTCGGCCTCTCGCGCAGTGATCCCCAACTCTCTCTCTCTCTCTCGCTCTTTGTCTGTCTATCTTCCTCTCTCTCTCTCTCTCAATCTCTTTCTCTCTCTGTCTCTCGCTCTTTCCTTTACTCCTGTCTTCTGTCTCTGTCTGTCCTGTCTGTCCCCTGTCTGTCTGTCTATCTCTCTCTCTCTCTGTCACACACACACACAACACACACACACCACACACACACACACACACACACACACACACACACACATACACACACACTCTCTCTCTCTATCTCTCTCTCTCTCTCTCTCTCTCCTCTCTCTCTCTATCTCTCTCTCTCCTCCCTCTCCCTCTCTTCTGTGATTCTATCGAGAAGAATCGATACGATCTGAGCCGGCCATTGTTACAACAGAGATACAGTAAAGCCATGGGGTCCTAAAGTGATCAGCTCAATTTCCTCCACCCCACCCCTTTCCTCCCTCTTCCCCCTCACAGAGACATTATAGCCTCCTCCCTGTCTCCCCCAAGCTCCCCTCCCACCTCCCCCTACTTCTCTTCACTCTCCTCAAAAACGGCGTTTGCTATGATCAGTGTGACTTGGATGCATCGATTTAGTCAAATACACCAGGCATCGAGTCTTCTCTCTCTCTCTGTTCTCTCTCTGTCTCTCTCTCTCTCTCTCTCTCTCTCTCTCTCTCTCTCTCTCGCTATGTCAGGGTATCCTTCTGTCAGACTGTATTGGGAACAGAAGAAAATAACGTAGTGCGTTGAGTGATAATTCTTTTTATGTTCGACCTTACCCCACCCCCCCTCTCTCTCTCTCTCTCTACTCTCTTCTCTCTCTCTCTTCTCTGCGCTCAATCATCTCCCTTCACCCCACCTGTTCTTCCACCGTTTCCCCATCCCTCCCGCCCCGAACACCTTCTTCTCCACCACCTTCCTCTTTGTCTTCCTCACCCTTACCTTCTCCCCATCCTGGGGTACCTGAGGTTGGCTTACAAGATATCTGTGTCATTCTCTGTCGGCCTGTCTGTCTGCAATGTCAGTCTTTCTCTCTTTTCCCTCCCTCCCTCCCCCCTCCCTTCCCCCCTCTCTCTCTATCTCCCCGCTGCCACTCAATACTCTCTCTCTCTCTCATCTCCTTCTATCTCTCTCTCTCTCTCTCTCTCTCTCCTCTTCTCTCTCTCTCTCTCTCTCTCTCTCTCGCATGCCTGAGAGACGTGGTGTCTGAATAGTAGCTTTCGTAATACTTCGTTTCATGAAGATTATCACTTGGATCTCCATTTCACTTTTGCTCCTCTCTCTCTCTCTCTCTCTCTCTCTCTCTCTCTCTCTCTCTCTCTCTCTCTCTCTCTCTCTCTCTCTCTCTCTCTCAAAGTTACATCAACGATTGTGTGTCTTATTCATCATCTGATTTTTGTTTATTTCACAAAAGATTTTGGTCAAGAATTGTCCTCCAATATGATATTTGTTTATTTCATTTGCATGTGACCGGGCAAGGAAAAATTATCTGCATTGTGCTCCTCTCGCAAGAAATTGTAAGAGCATAACGTTTGAAAGATCTCTCTCTCTCTCTCTCGCTCTCTCTCTCTCTCTCTCTCTCTCTCTCTCTCTCTCTCTCTCTCTCTCTCTCTCTCTCTCTCTCTCATCTCTGTGGTGTGTGTCTGGTGTCTGTTTCTAAAACTCACATCAAATATAGTCAACAAGAAGAAAAAGGATTTGGTGGTCCACTGGTATGCGGGTGGTAAGCAAAAAAAAAGAAATTTATCCTTGCTTTCGTTGGTCTCTTCCGAAAAAAAAAGCTGACCGTAGTCTCATTCCACTGCATATTTAAACTGGGTATACCTCCGGCATCTAACTGATAGGAAAGTGTTGTTTTGCGTAAACCTTTTACAATAATAGAAATCCTGACGTCTAGATCATATATTTCACGTAACGAAACACGTTTTGTTGACGTTATCACAGTAATATAAACAAAAGAAAGAATAATGAAACGTCAGTCAACACTGTTATGAAAGTGTATTGTCAACAGGCTTAGGGGGAGAGAGAGAGAGAGAGAGAGAGAGAGGGGGGGGAGGAGAGGGAGAGGGAGAGAGGGGGGGGGGGGACATGTAGGGTAAGGCGAGCTGGTGTTGTTGGAAACTTGGTAGTGAGTGGCCAGCAATACACATTCTGTTTTTTTTTTTTTTTTAAAGATAATGTCTTGTGTTGCGCAGTCAGCCCAACGCCTCCCTCCCCCCCCCCCCCCCCCCCCCCCTCTCTCTCTCTCTGTCTCTCTCTGTCTCTCTCTCTGTCTCTGGGCGTCTGTGTGTGTAAATGTGCATGCGCGCGTGCATATGTGCGTGTGCGTACTCTCTCCCTCTCTCTGTCTTTCTGTCTCTCTCTGTTCTGTCTGTCTTTCTGTATGTCTCTCTGTCTGCACTATCTCTGTCTTGTCTGTCTGTCTGTCTCTATATTCAGTCCCTGTCTGTCTCATTCACTGTCTATCTGTTTTCACTCTGTCTGTTGGGTCTCACTCTGTCTGTTTGTCTGTCTGTCTATCTGTCTGTCTGTCTCACTCTGTCTGTTTGTCTCAATCTCTCTCTCTCTCTCTCTCTCTCTCTCTCTCTCTCTCTCTCTCTCTCTCTCTCTCTCTCTCTCTTGAATTCACGTCCGATTTTTACGATATGGGTAGTCTCTGAGGATCCACACGGTGGTCTGTTATCTGAAACGGGATTAACTGATGTCAATGTCGACGAAGCCCTGTAAAAGTTCGATGCTATTTTGAAAAATAAAATAAAATAAAATAAAATAAAATAAAATAATCTGCCGACTGCAAGACTCAGGACTGTTGCGTAAGGAGACCTCCTCACGAAGGCAGAGTGGCTGTTATGATGAAGAATGTCCAATCAGAATGCGAAAAGTGCCCAGGCTTTTGACGATGTTCGAGACAACTTCAGATATAGATGACGGCTATACTGTATTGTGTCAGCTATAGCAAATGCATGTGTTGTTTAAGATAGAGAGTAGAGAAGCAAGTTACTGCTGGTTTGATGTGTGTTTTTTGTGTGTGATGAGAGATTATCAGTGGAAAGAACAGACCACTCTCTCTCAGTCTCTATCTCTCTTGTCTCTGCCTGTCTGTCTGTTTGGGTCTCTGTCTCTGTGTTCTTTGTCTGTCTGTGTCTGTCTGTCTGTCTGTCTGTCTTCTCTCTCTCTCTCAGTCTCTCTCTCTCTCTCCTCTCTCTCTCTCTCTCTCTCTCTCCTGTTTCTCCTTCTCTCTCAAGGAGTGATTCTGAAGTCCACATATTTGTGTGTGTCAAGACAAATGGGGTAATTGAACCTGTCCGAGATTTTTTCTTTCTTACAAGTGAGTCTTGAAAGTCTGTCTGTCTGTCAGTCTGTCTGTCAGTCTGTGTCTGTCTGACTGTCTGTCTGTCTGTCTCTCTCTCTCCCCTCTCTCTCTCCCTCTCTGTCTCTCTCTCGTCTCTCGCTTCTCCTCTCTCTCTCTCTGTCTCTCTCTCTCTCAGAATAATTTGAATTCTCTCTCAAATTTGTGTGTTGAATTCTGCAAATTTGTGTGTGAAATGGGAGTCACTAATACTGAGTTACTACTTTCTTACAAACAAGAGAGAGAGAGAGGGGGGGGGGAGAGGGAGAGAGAGAGAGAGGCATGTCTTTTTCCTTGCCAAAGGCTGCGCAAGCTCTTTTTTTTCTGTTTTTAAGAAAAAGGATGTTAAAGGCTTGTGTACACTGTTGTGCCTTGGCCCATGTGGTCATGGAAACCACATTCCTTGAGTGCATACCTCAAGGAATGTGGTTTTCCATGACCACATGGGCCAACCTCACACATCAGAGGACTGGTCAATGACATAGAGGACGGTCAGTTTCAATCACAGAACACACTGGTCAATGGCATCGCTCATGGAGTTGTTGGCGAGGGCGCATGCTTCATTGATATGAGTGTGCGTGTGTGTGTGTGTGTGGGTGTTGTGTGTGTGTGTGTGGTGTGTGTGTGTGTGTGTGTGTGTGTGTGAGTGCGTGTGTATGTGTGTGTGTGAATGTGTGTGTGTGTGTGTGTGTGTGTGTGTGTGTGTGTGTGTGTGTGTGTGTGCATGCACGTGTATACGAGTTGTACTCGTGCACGCACGCGCGCGCGTGTGTGTACGTGTGTGTGTGCATGCGTGCGTGCTTACGTGCATGTGTGCGTACGTATGTGTGTGTGTGTGTGTGTGTTGTGTGTGTGTGTGTGTGTGTGTGTGTGTGTGTGTCTGTGCACATGTGTGTGGCATGTGTGCATAATGCGTGCATGAGTGTGTGTGTGGTGTGTGTGTGTGTGTGTGTGTGTGTGTGTATGTGTGTGTGCGCACACGCGCGCGCACGCACTTGCGTGCACACGCACGTACATGTGCGCTCTCAAGCGCAAGGCACGAAACAAATCCACTAAGCTTATCCTTCAATGCTCATTTTAGATCATTTTGTCTTGACCTGACACACACGATCACGATCAATCCATGAGTCCCTCCCCACCCCCAACCCCCACCCACCCCCCATCCTCCACACACCCCCACCCCCCAACCCCCCGCCCTCTGTGCTGCTGCACGCTCTCAACTCGCCCATCTTTCGAACGTGATCAAAAGGGAGAAATAATCAACCGATACTCGTCTTCTCAAGATGCAACCTCATCCACCAGCCAGACACTCGATGCAAAGACCTGACTGCCAAGGGCCTCTCACTTTACATGCCCCCCCCCCCCCACACACACACACACACACTCCACGTCTCCCTGCACCCTCCTCCATCACTCTCATTGCCCCTCCTTAGACTGCCCCCATTTTTCCTGCCCCCCTGATACCCCTCCCTTCCCCCCCCCCCCCCCCCCCCCCCCCCCCCACCCGGTCCCCCCTGCCCCTGCTCGGTCTATCCTGGCTTCTATCCGTCACCCAACCCTATCCATCCCGCCTCCCCTCCATACGAATCGCTAATCAATCCTGACCAAATTGATGGGACAAAATTATCCTCCCCCCTGCCCTCCCCCACCCTCTCTCTCTCTCTCTGTCTGTCTGTCTGTCTGTCTGTGTCTGTGACTCTCTCTCGCTCGGTCCCTGTTTCTTTGTCTCTGTCTGTCTGTCTGTCTAATTTGCTCCCTCTTTCTCCCTCTCTCTCTCCGTTCCCCCCCCTCTCACTCTCTCTCTCCCCCCCTTCTCTCTCTTCTTCTTCTCCCGCTTTAAACCCAGCGTTTACCAGACTATTGGCTACTTGATAACAGTGTTCATGACACAGACTTTTCGCAGTTCAAGCGAGTATGGTTTGAAAGGTGTAGTCATGACTGCATGCACCACACACACACACACACACACACACATACACACACACGCACGCACGCACGCACGCACACACAAGACTCACACACTCACACACACACACACACACACCACACACACACCACACACACACACACACACACACACACACAGACTGATAGACAGACAGAGAGACAGAAACGCACGCGCACACACACACACACACACACACACACACACACACACACACACACACACACACACACACAAGGGTGCACACTTGCAAACCCACACTAACTCACACACACACACACACACACACACACACACACACACACACACACACACACACACACACACACACACACACACACACACACACAACACACACACACACACACACACACACACACACACACACACACTCACACACACACACACACACACACACACACACACACACACACACACACACACACACACACACACACACACACACACACACACACACACACACACACACACACACACACACACACACACTCAATGAGATTACGGGGTGAGGAAGAGGTAGAGAGAAGCCCTTACTTTCAGACTCCCATTAGACAAGACTTGAGTACTTTTTTCGCGTGTACCAGACGACGAAGAACTGAGAAGGAGAGGGGGGATAGAGCACACGTGCACGCGGGCGCACACACACACACACACACACACACACACACACACACACACACACACACACACACACACACACTTGCGCGCACGCGCGCGCGCGCGCGCACACACACACACACACACACACACACGCACGCACCACACACCACATCTCCACGCGCGCACACACACACACACACACACACACTCACATACACACACAAATATGCGCGCGCACGCACACGTACACATACGATGATCTGCCCTTCCACGTATCCCCTCCCTACCACCACTTTCACATACACACTCACACAACACCACTTTCACATACACACTCACACACCACTTTCACATACACACTCACACACCATACACACTCACACACCACTTTCACATACACACCACACCACTTTTCACATACACACTCCACCACTTTCACATACACACTCACTCACCACTTTCACATACACTCACACACCTCTTTCACATACACACTCACACAAACTGCAGTACAACACGTGCATGCTCCAGGATTTGAACTGTCGGACAAAACCTGAAATCTTCATTAGTTCACGACACTGGAAAGCGGCATTGTCCAACTTTAAATCAATGTCCAGGTTGCCTACTCGGAAGCAGGTCTATACCCCATGTAGATGCTCACTCGTGTGTGTGTGTGTGTGTGTGTGTGTGTGTGTGTGTGTGTGTGTGTGTGTGTGTGTGTGTGTGAGAGAGAGAGAGAGAGAGAGAGAGAGTGTTTCAAATTTAACGTCTATACACTCTAGGTGATATTAGACGAAACACACCATACAGACACACACACACACACACACACACACACACACACACGCGCGCGCGCGCGCGCAACACACACACACACACACACACTCATCACACAAAACACAGATAAACAAACAAACAAACAAAACCCTCATGAAAAGCTAGAAAACTACAAATGGTTTTGATGTGGGAGAGAACAGTGAGAGGTAGGGGGGATGGAGAGATGGTCCTTTCAGATATATTATGTAGACTTAGCAGTAGGTAAATGATTGACTCACTTAAAAGTAACCTCATAAGTATGAGATGATAAATGTAAGAAACTATAAGTAGTTACTTATTGTGTGTGTGTGTGTGTGTGTGTGTGTGTGTGTGTGTGTGTGTGTGTGTGTGTGCGCGCGCGCGCGGTCGCGCGCGCGCGAGTGTGTGTGCGTGTGTGGTGTGTGTGTGTGTGTGTGTGTACATGCACATGTGCGCTCTTGTGCGTAGAGTTCAAAAAGACGTCCA
>JADBJO010001115.1:287500-292500 GCA_016801955.1 Conus betulinus
GTCTGTCTGCTCTCTCCTCGTCATCTCTCTCTCTGTCTCTCTCTCTCTCTCTCTCTCTCTCTCATTGTCTCTCTCTCTCTCATGTGATTGCTTATTGTTACATTGGAAAATAAAGATTATCTATCATCATCATCATCATCATGTCTCTCTCTCTCTCTCTCTCTCTCTCTCTCTCCTCTCTCTCTCTCTCTCTCTCTCTCTCTATTGCCCCAACTCTTCGCCGTCCTCTCTGTCTCTGTAACATTTGTTCAACGCCCTATCCTCTCTCCCTACATCTTCTCCGTCAACCCGTAGGCTCACTCCAACACCACCCCACCCCACTTCAGCTTCAATCCTTCTATATCTCGTACCTCCATTTTTTTTTTCTCTTTTTTTTCCTCACGAGCGCGCCTATCTGTCTTTGTCTGGTCCCTCTGTTTGTCTTTGCCTCTCCTTTTTTCTTTCTTCTTCTCTTCCACCTCTCTTGTGTCCATGGTTACCCCTCTGTCCCTCCTTTCTCTCCACTTTCTCTTTACTTCCTCTGTGACCGTCTGCTCCCCCCCCCCCTCTCCCCTCTCTCTCTCTCTGTCTCTTACCCCTTGACCTATGTCTCTCTCTCTTACCTCCTCCCTCCCGCCCCCCTCCCCCGACGCTTTCTGTCTCTGTCTCTCTCTTTCTCTTTCTCCCCTTTCTCTTTCTGTCTCTCTCTCTCTCTCTCGCTCCATCTGTCTAGCTGTCTGCCCTCTCTCTCTCTCTTCGGCTCTCTCTCTTTCTGTCTCTTTTTCTTCTTCTGTCTCTCTCGCTTCTTTTTCTCTGTCTGTCTGTCTCTGTCTCTGTCTCTCTCTCTCTCTCTCTCAAAATCAGAATCCGATTACCCAGAAAGATATGCCGAGGAGTACCTGTTCACATCCAGCGATATCTTCCTTCTTCTTTATGCTGTGGAGGACAGTAAAAAACGTCAGCCCCTCACGTCACTTCCTGTTCTCGTGTGAACGAGATCTTCCTTGAGCTTGAGTTTAGTTCTTGAGGATAGGTCTGCTGGAGTGCACTGCTCGGGTGGTATCCAGATGTGTGTGTGTGTGTGTGTGGTGTGTGTGTGTGTGTGTGTGTGTGTGTGTGTGTGTGTGTGTGTGGTTTTGTGTGTGTGTGTGTGTGTGTGTTGTGTGTAGTAGTAGTAGTAGTAGTAGTTGTAGTAGTAGTAGTAGTAGTTCAGTTTTACGTATGTTCACATCTGTAATATTAGACGAAGAGAGAGAGAGAGAGGGAGAGAAATGCATAAATGTCTGTGACTATACAAGTGTACGCATAATGTGGTTATCTAAGTGTGTCTAAATGTCCCTCTTTATATCCCCACAACATACCTGCAAATAAGCTTACAGTAAATGCTTAAACTGGACTACAAATTAAAGAAAAAACAACATTGAAGGCAAACTTTAAATCTGAAGAAGAGACACCACACAAAGACATGCCTGATAATGGTGGTAAATGAGCTTGAAGAGGTAAACAGTCAAACAGCAGATGCTTGCTGGTTATGCTTCGTTCTCCACAATACATTTTGCTTCGTTTATATGTATATACTACTGGCAAAAAGTTAAGGGCCATTGCCAACGTTGTCTCCCAGACCAAAAAACACTACAGCCAATGTTAAGAAGAACGGACGCAACAAATCTTCCAAATTTATTCAAGAACAAATTCATTGGACCATTGCACGAAATCAACAAATCAAACGCGGACAGCGGGCTGTACTGTCCAATCACCTTCCTCAGGATCGTCACACAACTGAGCCACAAACTGAAACCGTTGCACCAGGCAAGCGGCACAACGTCGACGCATGGAGTCCACCAGGGTCCGAAGAGTGTCCCGTGGTATGGCCTGTCACTCCTGCTGCAGAAAGAGAGTGAGCTGGGCCACGTCAACAGGCGGGGGGTGGTTGTGGGCTACCTGCCGTCCAAGGACATCCCAGAGGTGCTCAATTGGAGCCAGATCGGGTGAGCGAGATGGCCACTGCATCCGGATGATCCCCTGTTGCTGCAGATGATCGTCCACGACACGGGCTCGGTGTGGACGGGCGTTGTCGTCTTGGAAATAACGACTGAAGCCACCCCAGAACTGTGGAACCCCGTCAGCAAAACGATCCTCTCTTGGCCTGTGGCGTCCAAAACGTTTCTCCTGGCCTTCGCCACCACTCGGGTCCTGCCGTCATTGAATGAATGCCAAGGTGAAGCGGGACTCATCTGTGAACAGCACTCGAGACCATTGCTGCCTCGTCCAGCGAACGTGATGACGACACCAGTCCGCCCGTGCTCTGCGGTGAGCTGGAGTAAGTGGTACTCGGACTGCTGGTCTCTGGGATGACAGCCCGAACTCGTGCAAACGGTTACAAACTGTCCTTCTACTGACATTGACATTTGCAGCCTGCAGAGCTCACGCCTTAAGGGTGGTGGATGAGGTGACAGTCCGATTGCGTAGGGCAGACAGCAGGAGGAATCGGTCAGCATGTCTGTCGGTACACCGAGGACGGCCTGATCGTGGCCGATCCTGCACACGCTGCCAGTGGCCTGAAACCTCTCTACAAGACGTTGGATGGTGGAATGGGACACGTTCAGACGCCTAGCCACCTCGCGGCCAGAAATCCCCCTTCGTCAATCAACGCTAAGGCACGGCACGTCCACGATCGGCAGGGTCCAGTCTTTGCCTTTGTGCCATGCTTTTTGGGCTGGCGTAGACGACCGTTTGTTTACAGATTTGTGGCCAACGGCGTCTGATCTGTGTTCATGAACGAGGTGCCATGCACGTGCATCATGATTGACCACGAGCATTTCGCCCTTTTTTTTTCAAACTCATATGCTCCCACAGGCACCCGTTTTTACCGGTTTTACGTGGTTTCCGCACGTGCAGCTGCGCTCCACCTTGTACCGCAGTGGGTTTTTAGGTGTTGTGATCTGTTAAGGAACATCTGTGTTCAATATGTCTAACCAGTTTTGGGTCATTGTGACTTCGTATGCGCGTGGACATGCGTGACCTAAGAGAAGGCAGTTACTGTAGACTCCAAAACAACTAAGATTGAAATTCCAAGCTCACAAATAACTCTCTCTCTCTCTCTCATCTCTCTCTCCTCTCCTCGTTTCTCTCTCTCTCTCTCTCTCTGAAATCTCTCTCTCTCTCCTCGCTCACCTCACACACACACACACACCCACACACACACACACACACACACACACACACACACACACACAGATCTCCATGTCCGCCTTCTTCGTATATTCCTCTCTCTTCGTTTTCTTCTTCTCTCTCTTTTTTTTCTTTTTTTTTTTAATTCCGATAAATACGCTTCGTGAATTAGCACCTATTAAATCCATTGTTATAATCTCCCCTTCCCTCCGGAGGGGGCGGATAGTAAACCTGTCAACCGTGACGTCAGCTTCTCGGTCCTCGTGCGCGTGAACGAGACCTTATTATTTGTTCGTGAGTTTCCTGGCGTCCCTCTCATATAGCTATGCATTGCACATTGCCTAGACGACAGAGAAGCAGGCTGTTGTTGTGTTGTTGTTGTTGTTGTTGTTGTTGTTGGATACCCCTTATATGGCTGGACACTGCACACTTTCCAGATGACAGACAGAAATAGGACTGTTGTTGTTGACATTTCTTTCTTTTTCTTTCTTTTTCTCCCTTTTTGTTCCTTTCCTCCTTTCTCTCTCTTCCTTTCTCTCTTTCTTTCTTTCTTCCCTTTCTCTCTCTTTCTTTCTGTCTCGCTCTCTTTCTTCTCTCCTTTCTTTCTTTCTCTCTCTCTCTTCCTTTATTTATGTCTTCCTTTCTTTTTCCATTTCTTTCCTTCCTTTATTTCTTTCTTTCCTTCTTCCTCCCTCCCTTCCTTCCTTCCTTCGTACAACCGAACAGGGAAGACGATAACTTAGTGTCAGGAACGTCTCTCCTTACCCTCAACCAGTTAATCTGAAGGCAGAATCCGGGACATGCTGCTGTTGTTCTTGTTCTTTGTTCTTCTTGTTCTTTGTTCTTCTTTTTCTTTTCTTCTTCTTCTTTCTTTCTTCCTTTCTTTCTTTCTTTCTTCCTTCTTTTCTTCCTTCCTTTTTTTCTTTTTCTTCCTTCCTCTTTCAACTGAACAAGGAAAACGATATCTTAGAGTCAGGAACGGACCCTAGCCCCAGCTAGTTGATCTGAAGGCAGAATCTGGGACATAGAAATCTCTAGTGCAGCAAATTGGCCTGACACGTCATTATAGCTCGCTTTACTACCTCTCAATTTGTTTCTCCCCCTCCCCCACCCCCGTGCCTTCTACCCCTTTCACAGACACACACACACACCAACACACACACACACACACACACACACACACACACACCACACACACACACACACACCCATGCACACGCACGTATGCACGCACCACACGCACACGCATGCCACGCACACATACACATACAGAGTCTTCCGAATTTCTTGAAATACTTTCTTTTCTTCTTCTTGTTCTTCTTCTTCTGAGTCTTCTGCTCAGTTTCTAGACAATTTTCCTTCTCCCTGTCCATTTCCTCTCTTTTCCGTTTTTAGCTCTCTCTTCTTATACTCCCCCCTCTCCCTCACCCAGGGCCTTAATCACTATCGTGCATTCTTTCCAGTTTACCTTGCGTACAGTCTGTCATTTTCACACCCATTTACTGTCTTCATCTCCCGCTCCCCCCCCCCCCCCCCCCAACCCTCCCAGCTCCCCTTCTTTGGGTCTCTGTCTCCCATTATTTATGTTCACTCTCTACGTTCACTCTCCTAGTTTTCTCTGGTCTTATTCGCCCTACACTTTTCCACGTTTGTTGTTGTTGTTGTTGTTGTTGTTGTTTTTTCTCTGTCTATCCATTCCCATCTTCTCTCTTATGTTCTCTGTGTTCCCTCATTGTCGTCTTTTTTCCTCCGTTCTCTTTGTTCACTTATCCCCCCCCCCCCCCCCCCCCCCTCTCCCCTCAACCCATCTTATACCTCCCATTCTCTCATTCCCTCACCCCCGCCCCCCA
>JADBJO010001115.1:297500-300000 GCA_016801955.1 Conus betulinus
TTCTTTCCCTTGTCTGAAAGTCAATTTGTCTCCCAGTCAGTGTGTGTGTCTGTCTGTCTGTCCGTCTGTGTGCCTATCTGTGTGTGTGTGTGTGTGTGTGTGTGTGTGTGTTGTGTGTGTGTGTGTTTGTGTGTGTGTGTGCGGGCGCGCGTATGCACATGCTACTAGCGTGTATGTTATTGTTTGTTTTCTTACGCTTGTGCAAGAGAAAAAAAAACGAAAAACACAGAGCGTTACAGGTAACCTTAAACATCCCCACCTTTTCTCCATCCCCCACCCGACCTCCACCCCCACACATTGAGCATCTGTCTGGCTCAGACAGACGTAATCATCACAGACATGAGACAGTGACGTGAGAAGCGGGGAGAGGAGAGGAGGGTGGGTGGAGAACAGGAGGGGGGGGGGTGAGAGGAGAGAGAGAGAGAGAGAGGAGAGAGAGAGAGAGAGAGAGAGAGTAGAAGGGACAGCAGTGGATAAGTTGAAGCGGCGAAGGTGGGAGGGAGGGGGTGGCAGAGAAAAAGGTACGGGGTTGCGTCACGCGAATTTCTCGGTGCTGACGTCAAATCGGCAGTCGTAAAGTGGCGCGCCTAAACCAATGTAGCTGGCTAAATTTTCATCACACAACACCAGCAACGACACGACTGCTCTGCGTCTGTCTCATTCTGGCTTTGTCTCTTGCGATACTTCATGGAGAGAGAGAGAGAGAGAGGGGGAGGGGGGGGGGGGGGGGGGGGGGGGGGGGGGGGGGGGGGGGGGGCGAGAGACAGACAGACAGACAGACAGAGAGAGGGGGGTCAGTCAGCGAAGAGATAAAGATTAGGGAGAGAAGAGACAGAGGCAGACAGAGACAGACAGACAGACGAACAGAGAGAGTCGGTTTCTATTTTGCAGGAGATGAGAGAGAGAGAGAGAGAGAGACAGACCGAGGAGAGAGAGAGACAGGACAGACAGACAGACAGACAGACAGACAGACAGAGACAAACAGACAGAGAGCCCAAACAAACATATAGACAGACAGACACGTAGACAAGAAGCAGAAAACGTTGCAATTGAGAGAGACACACACAGAGAGAACAAGAAATAGAGCTTCTCGACGACGAACGAACGAATCCTGGACAACGACGAGACTTGAGGGACAGTCTTGAGCCATGTTCCAACGTTCAACCTGCAGCGAAAACGACAGAAACCCCTCCGCCAGCAGCAGTACTTGATCCTTTCGTCTCCCAGAGGGGAAAGGGACGACGAGGAGAGTAGGATTTGAAAGAGGGCGGACGTTTAAAAAAAAAAAAGGGGGGGGGGTAGGGTAGGGGGGGGAGGGAACCGCAGTGTGCTCTCACTGGACCGAGCACGTTCGTCCCTGCACTATCACTAGTCAACTGTTCGTCTAAAAGCCCAGTCCACATCCTGTCTGCCTCGGGTCACTCGTGATGTTTCGGGGGAAATGGGTGATACGACGAGAGAGAGAGAGAGAGAGAGAGAGAGAGAGAGAGAGAGAGACAGACAGACAGACAGACAGACAGACAGACAGACAGACAGACAGGACAGACAGAGAGAGAGTCATGGTTTGTGAGAGAGAGAGAGAGAGAGAGAGAGAGTCATGGTTTGTGTGTGAGAGAGAGAGAGAGAGGAGAGAGAGAGAGAGACAGACAGACAGACAGACAGACAGACAGAGACAGAGACATGGACAGACACACAGAGACAGGGACAGACACACAGGGAGAAAACTTTGAAACATTTTTCGCCTAATAGTTTCTAGGACATCAGCACAAAAAATGATGGAGTGTTTAAGTCCTTTGTGCTTTCTTCTTCTTCTTCTTCTTCTTCTTCTTCTCCTCCTCCTCCTCCTCCCTCCTTCGTTCTTCTTCGTCTTCTTTACTTCTTCTTCTTCTTCTTCTTCTTTGAACCCTTTACTCATACTAACTGCTTCTTTTCTCACGACCGCTCTCTAATTTTAACGACAGAAACCACACTGAACACGCAATGCCGCGCAGTCACTATGAATCCATAACGAGGCTGCGTGACGTACTAACTGGAAAAATGTCTCCAGCGTTCATTGCGCTTTCAACTTTCGTGATCACGATTGAGCACGCTCAACGTAACATGAGACTGTGCAGCGTGTGCAAAGGGCCGCAGCTTTCCTGGAACTACACGCTTTTTGATGGGGGAAGAATATAACCGGCTTGTTTGCTTGTCTCCCTTGGCGTGACCCGTGCACAGACTCAACGCCGTTGAACTGATCACCTACCTCAACAGAGTGATCTCCCTGAACGAAATCAACGCATGGACAACCGCTCAGCAAAGGCTGACCCCTCTCTCTCTCTCTCTCTCTCTCTCTCTCTCTCCTCTCTCTTGTCCTCCAGCTCCCTCCCGCTTTTTTGCCCACGCCTTTTTTTCAAGTTCTTACATTTTCTTTTTTTTTTTTTTTTTTTTATTGATGGGTCCTCCATCCTCCCATTTTTTCCCACTTTTTCCCTTCTCTCTCTCTCTCTCTCTCTCTCTC
>JADBJO010001115.1:317500-322500 GCA_016801955.1 Conus betulinus
CTGATGATGATGATGATGATGATGATGATGATGATGATGATGATGATGACTATGATGATGATGATGATGATGATGATAACAGTAATAATAATGATGATGATGAAGATAATAATAGTAATGAAACAACTCACTGAAGCGAGAGAAAAAAAAAACAACAACAGCTGAAAGAGTAAGAAGAAGGGGGTGGAAAAGTGAGGGAGGGGGGGTTAGCACATGCAAGAAAAGAATGCAGTAAAGGGGAGGGCAATAAAAGAGAAGTGGAGGCAAGGATATGGGTGTACGGGGAGAGGAGAGAAGGCACAGGTGGGGAGGAGAAGGCAGGGAGAAGGGGGGGGGGGGGGGGGGAGAATAAACGGAAAGGAATCGACCCAGTTATTCTGAGGCTGCGAGAGCCAGAGAGTTCCGTGACCTAGGAAAGCCATTAGCAGGCACTGGAGCCACCATTACCAGGCGACCCGATTCCTGTGCACGATGTCTTTTTGAAGCTGTTGTGTGTGCTTCATCGAGCAGCTCTCCTCTCTGGGCCTTTTTTTTTTCTTTGCTGCTTTGTTTGTTGAGAGAGAGAGAGAGAGAGAGAGAGAGAGACAGAGAGAGACAGAGACAGAGAGACAGAGAGATACACATAGAGAGAGAGAGACAGAGAGAGAAGAGTTGGGGAGATACACATACGCGCGCGCGCGCGCACACACACACACACACACACACACACACACACACACACACACAGAGATCAGAGAAGCACCACGATACACTGAGAGAGGGACAGGAACACCAAGAGTTTCAGAGTCAGTAGCACAGTACGCACCTTCAAATTCCAACACGGTGAAAGAAGTAAAGAAGCTGAATACATATTAGCATACCTATTGATTGCACAGGGGTGCTAAAGAGGATCAGGAAAATTAAACAAAAACAAAACTGAAACGGTTCGAACAAAAGAAATGCTATAGATTTCTGGTAACAAATAGTGCACTGAAAATTTGTAAATCATTGATGGCGACAAAAGTAAATTCAGTTACAGAGAGAAAGATTCACTGAATTACTTCTATAGGAATGTGAGTTTACACGTACTTTCTGAGAAGGTAAGTGTTCACACCGTGAAAAACGGTCCCTTAATGTGGACATGACATTATTCGATGTCGATGAGAAAGGGAAAAACGGATTATATGTTAGATCTGATAATTCTAATCGGAAAATATGTCATTTTATAAATGTAGAAATAACAAAACAAAACAAACAATTTAAAAAAACCAAACCTAAACATGTTTCGAAGGAGTGTGGCTATAGACATAAAATGGAGAAATATATGTCCTTGATGTAGATGAATTTTGCAAGCGATAATTCAAAATGATCCCCATAGATAAAACTAATAAAGGGCAATGCTTCTTTCAGATACTGTATATTTTCTTACATACTGTCAGCGATCTTTGAAGCCTTAGCTACACAATGTGATACTGAAATTTCTGTATTATTTGCTGTCTCCGAATGTCCTGATTTGATGTACTTGAGATAGAGCATTTTACAGGACGTGTTTTTACTACTTTGTGGCATGCTTGTGTTCTCTGTTAATGTCAATCATTGGATTTTCTCATGTATGCCCATTTAAAAAAAAAAAAAAAAAAGGAAAAGAAGAGTTGAAAGATTGGAAGAAGGGAAGGGAGAGAAGTAGAGAGTGTGTGAGACAAGTGCCAGGGGCAGAGGCACTAAGACACGCTGAGAGTTCCCCACAGCAGCAGCCACGGTTTGACAAACAGAAGAACAGAACGTACCTCCACATTCCAGCATAGCGAACGAAGAAGAAGAGCTGAAAGGATTGGAGAAAGAAGAAGCAGAGAGGAAAGGGCTGCTAGGCGGGCACGAAAAGAAATCGCAGCAAGAGGGGACAAGAACTGATAATGAAGTGATGGTGGGATCGAGGCGGAAGGGAGAAGAGTGAGGGGAGAAAGTGAGGGGGGTGGGGGGGTGGTGAAAAAGGCGAAGCGGGGGAGGAGGGATGGGAGGAGGAGAAACGGAGGGGGGAAGGGGGAGCGAGGGGTGGGGGGTGGGGGTGGGGCTGCTGAATAAACGAAAGGAATCGACCCAGTTTCAGAAGCGCTGATGGCCAAGGATTTTTTTTTTTTTTTAATTTTAAATCTTTGAAAGCCATCACGACATTTAGAGGGAATACTACACAGCGATCTCAATACTTAGTTATGTATGCTGCTTTCAGTACTGCCTTTAAAAAGTGTGGGTTTATTATACGACTCTTCTCTTTGGACTTTCTGTCTTCTGCTGCTTTTTTGGCCTTGTTTGTTGAAAGAGAGGGAAAAAAAAGATAAACGAAGAAAAAGTAGAAGAGAAAGATACAACGAGGTAAAAGAGAGAAACGGGGGATTTCAAGAGAAAAAGACGCAGCTATGGGGAGAGACAGAGAGAGAGAGAGAGAGGGGGAGAGAGAGAGAGAGAGAGAGAGAGAGAGAGAGAGAGAGAGAGAGAGAGAGACAGACAGACAGACAGAGAGACAGAGTGAGAGAGACAGAGAGAGAGTGAGAGAGAGAGAGACCGAATAAAGAGAGAGACAGACAGACAGAGACAGAGAGACAGACAGAGAGACAGACAGACAGACAGACAGACAGACAGAGAGACAGACAGACGGACAGACACAGAGCAGCCAGACAGAGACCGACAAGAACAGTCGTACAATCAGAGTCAACAAGGGCAGCAAGCTGCTTGGAAGCTACAGTCACAGCGAAACCCCAGGCTGAGAGAGGCAGTGCGCAAACTTCTCTTCCTACCAGCCACGTGCATGGGGACATGTATAACACTAATGGCTAAACCTTATATATATGTGTGTGTGTGTGTGTGTGTTGTGTGTGTGTGTGTGTGTGGTGTGTGGTGTGTGTGTGTGTGTGTGTGTGTGTGTGTGGTCTATGCGTTTCGTTTCGTCCCATTCTGTAATTTTTTTTTTTTTTTTTTTTTGCCATTGGTCGGAAGAGCTGGCCAATTCTGTAAATTTCTCAGCCATTGGTCGGAAGAGCTGGCCAATTCTGTAAACTTCTCAGCCATTGGTCGGAAGAGCTGGCCAATTCTGTAAACTTCTCAGCCATTGGTCGGAAGAGCTGGCCAATTCTGTAAACTTCTCAGCTATTGGTCGGAAGAGCTGGCCAATTCTGTAAACTTCTCAGCCATTGGTCGGAAGAGCTGGCCAATTCTGTAAACTGGCCAATTCTCGGCCATTGGTCGGAAGAGCTGGCGCCATAGTGACTTGTTCAATCAGCTGAAAGTGTCGGAGGACGAGAAACAGGAAAGAAGAGGGGAGGTGGGAAGGTAGGGGGGGGGGGGGGGGGGGTGTAGCAACTAGTGAAGGAAAAGAAAGAATGGTGAGAGAGAAAGAGACAGAGAGAGAGAGAGAGAGAGAGAGAGAGAGAGAGAGAGAGAGAGAGAGAGAGAGAGAGAGAGAGAGAGAAATCAGAAAACTTTTATTCGATCAAGGATTGAGATTTCAGGCAGAGGCTATTCTTCTAATTTGTCCTTGCTAAGCTAGATTATACAATGAGATTTAAAGACCAGAAAATGACAAGAAATATTCAAAACAACCAAACAAACAGGCACACAGGATTATAGAGTACATGACTCACAAACACACGCGCGCGTTTGTATGCAAAGATTTGACAAAAACATATGGAAGCAATCATAAGATGCAACAAAAACAACAAAATGGGTTGGGGGTGGGGACGTATGACAGAGAGAGAGAGAGAGAGAGAGAGAGAGAGAGAGAGAGAGAGAGTGTGAGAGAGAGAGAGAGAGAGTTTCAAACAGATGAGAGGTTGGGTTGGGGGGTTGGGGGGGGGTGGGGTATAGAAAGAGACAGAGACTGACAGAGAGTGAGAAATAGCCTGAAGGACCCAGACAAACAGAGAAAAGAGGGAGAGAGACAGACAGGCATACCGAAAAGCAAAACATGCAGACAGAGAGGGAGCAGGGCGGGAGAGAGAGACAGCAGGCGGACAGGAAGTTCAGTCATGCAAAAAACGGTGTGGTGGTGGTGGTGGTGGTGTGGTGGTGGGGTGGTGGTGGTGGTGATGATAATGATGATGATGATGATGATGATGATGATGATGATGATGATGATGATGATGAAGAAAACAAGATGCAAAGCATATAAACGTACTCCCAGTTTATCCTCAATACGCGTGAGATATTCCATAAAGAGGAAAAACCGTCTTGGGCTGGTGTAACAGGTAGTAATGGCTATTCTGGTCAACATCGGCCATCATCTGTGACCTATAATGAACATACGTACATTTTTTTTTTTTACAAAGATCGGCCAAGAACTTTCTGAGATTTTCCAGTAAGAAGAAAACCATTATGGCCGTTAGTAACGGCTATAACGGTAAACTTAACATCGGGCATCATCCGTGACTCATAATGAACATACCCTACACAATTTTCAGAAATATCGGCCACGTACTTTCTGAGATATTCCATGAAGAAGAAAAAACCGTTAGGGGCCGTTATGGCCGTTAGTAACTGCGCTATAACGATAAACTAGAACGTCGGGCACCATCCGTGACCAATAATGAACATGTCTACAAATTTTCAGAAAGATCGGCCCACATATTTTCTGAGATATTCCATAAAAAGAAAAAACCGTTATGAGTCGATATAGCCGTTAGTAACGGCGCTATAACGGTAAACTAAACTATTGGGCATCATCCGTGACCATATGAGCATACCTACAAATTTTCAGAAAGATCGGCCCAACTACTTTCTGAGAAATTCCATAAAAAAAAAAACATTAGTAACGGATATAACTGTAAACTAAACGTCGGACATCATCCGTCGCCCATAATGAACATACTTACAAATTTTCAGAAAGATCGGCCAAGTACTTTCTGAGATATTCCATAAAAGAGAAAAACCGGTATGGGCTGTTATAGCCGGTAGTTACGGATATAAACGGTAAACTAAACATCGGGCATCATCCATGACCCATAGTGAACATAACTGCTAATTTTCACAAA
>JADBJO010001115.1:327500-335000 GCA_016801955.1 Conus betulinus
GTTATGTGGGGGGATGAGTGAGTGATTGAGTGAGTGTGTGAGTGTGTGTGTGTGTGAGTGTGTGTGTGTGTGTGTGTGTGTGCGTGCGTGCGCGTGTGCGCTTGTTTGTTGGTGCGCCCGTGCGTAAGTGCACATTAGTGTGCACATGTGCATATCTTTCTGTCTCCGTGAGCCTTTGTCTAACTTCAGAAGAAAAAAAAAAATGTTAGAACAAGGAATTCTATTTCTGTCTTTTTGTGCCGAGCAAACTTTCTGTTATGGATTTCGATTACACGTTACTTATGTAACACCATATGGGTTTTTTTATCTGTTTTTTTTTTTTCTCTCTCCAGTTTTAATTTAACTAATGCCTCGTTCGTCTCATCTTCGATGACCTGAAAAGGGGGGCGGGTGTGGGGTGTAGGGTGCAGGGGATAAGGGAGATTTTTTTCCATGTGTTTGTTTTCATTCTCTTACACTTTCCCTTTTTGTCCGCTCCTCTTTTTAGTAAGCCCCCCCCCCCCCCCCCCCCCCCCCCCCCCCCCCCCCCCCCCCCCCCCCCCAAACTTTAGCTCCTTTCTGTTTTTACCTCCATTCTTGTCTAGGCTTTTAGAAAGAAATAATCCTTTTTTAAAAAAAAAAATTTGCATGTCCTAGTTTTGTTTCACCGCTGTATAGATCTCTGCCATTTGCTCTTTCGGTTCATGGTCCGTGTGTTTGCATTAGTCGACGTTCGGTGAGTGTTTGCCCTTCTTTTTTGATTTTTAGTTTAGGCTTTTGTTTTCCGTACGATGCGTGTGCTTCCCCCCCTCCCCCCCCCCCCCCCCCCCCCCCCCTCTCCCCCCGCTCTCTCTGTCTCTCTCTCTCTCGTTCTCTCTGTCTCTCTCTCTCTCTCGTTCTCTCTGTCTCTCTGTCTCTCTGTCTCTCTCTCTCTCTCTCTCTCTCTCTCTCTCTCTCTCTCTCTCCTCTCTCTCTCTCTCTCACTCTCTCTCTCCCATCGTTTCTCATTCCCCATCCACCTACACCCTACCATTTGTTTATTCCTCTCTCCCCTCCCCCTTTCTACTCCTTTCTTTATCACTTAGAAGCACAACGACACGTAGTGCTCTCTCTCTCTCTCTCTCTCTCTCTCTCTCTCTCTCTCTCTCTCTCTCTCTGTTTCTCTCCCTCTAACACACACACACACACACACACACACACACACACACACACAAACACACACACACACACACACACACCGCACACGCGCACGCACGCGCACATTCACACACACACACACACACACACACACACACACACACACACACCACACACACACACATCATTCCTGTTTTTCATTCTCCCATAGCCCCGCCCTCTCCCCCCTCTCCTCTTCAACACCACCACACCCCTTTTTTCTGTATTTTTCAGTCTCTTCCCATCGTTATAATGGTGGAGGAAATGTTAGCCTGCACTTGTTTTTCACCACTATGTATTTTACATTTTACAAAATTTACATATACACACACATCCGCACGCACACACACACACACACACCACACGCGCGCGCGCGTGCACACAGACAGACAGACAGACAGACAGGCACACACACACACACACACACACACACACACACACACACACACACACACACACACACACACACCACACACACACCGAACCAAGTGATAACCCCACCGAACAGTAACAAAGTAACGGTAAAAAAAAAAAAAAAAAAAAAAAGAAAAAGTAACACGTAGCAGTGAGAACTAACAGTAATAAGTAACAGCATCGTGTGCCAGTATTTCCAGTGATCGCGTGAGGCTGAAAGCCCGGTTCAGAGGTCGCGCTAGACCTCACGTTGGCGTGTCTACGGGGGTTTTTTCCCGAACGCCTGCAAGCTGTTCAATCCTCTTCATGCAGGTTGCAGATCGTCGGATCTGTGTGGTTTCCCATGTGTTTGCTTTGTTTTGCCGGCCCTGCCGAACGGAAAAGATGCGCGGACGCCCTGGGCATGATTTTAGCGGCTAATCCCAACACGGCTGTGCTCCCTTGTTGTTTCTCTGATTAACTTGCACGCGCGCGCCTCTCTCTGTGTCTAGTGTGTCGTCTGTCGGTCTGTCTGTCTATCTGTCTGTCTGTATGTCTGTCTGTCTGTCTGTCCCTCCCCCCCCCCTCTCTCTCTCTCTGTCTTTCTCTCTGTCTCTCTCTGAAAGGTCTATCTGTTTGTTTGCCTCTCTGTCTCTCTGTCTCTTGTTTCTCTCTCTCTCTCTCTCTCTGTCCTCTCTCTCTCTCTCTCTCGCTTTCCTGTATGTCTCTCTGTCTCTCTGTGTCTCTCTCTCTTCTCCCTTCTCTCTCTCTCTCTCTCTCTCTCTTCTCTTTCTCTCTCTCTCTCTCTCTCTCTCTCTCCTTTTCTCTCTCTCCGCTCCTATCTATCTCTCTCTCTCTCTCTCCTTCTCTTCTCTCTCTTCTCTCCTCCTCTCCTCTCTCTCCTCTCTCTCTCTCTCTCTCTCTCTCCTCTCTCTCTCTCCCTCCTCTCTCTCTCCTCTCTCTCTCTGAGATAAGAGCTTCAGCCTTGGTTTAGCTGACCGTCCATTAGAACAGTTACATAGAGAACATGGCCGCGTACAGCCCGCCTGGGCAGCGCGCGCGCACGTGTGTGTATGTGTGTGTGTGTATGTTTTTTCTCTGATACGTATGTGGTGTGTGGTGTGGTGATTTGGTGTCATGCGATGTGGTGTGGCGTGGCGTGGCATCGAATGATATGGTATATGGTATGGCGTGTATGTGTGTGCGAGCGTGCTTGTGTGTGCGTGCGTGCGTGCGTGCGTGCGTGTGTGTGTGTGTGTGTGTGTGTGTGTGTGTGTGTGTGTGTGTGTGTGTGTGTGTGTGTGTGTGCGCGCGCGCGCGCGCGCTGCGCGCGCACCTGCGCGTGTGTCTGTGTGTCTATCTGTCTGTCGGTATGCTATACACATGAATGAAGATGAGGGGCCATTACTTCAGCAACAGCCATGATAACCACCTGAAATGTAGTCCAGGAGGCCGACAGTAGGGCTGTGTGTCGCTCCCTTAATCCTCATTTGTTTCGTTGATTGGTCGGACGGGTTGTGTTAGGGTTGCTTGGCTTGGCTTGATTTTTTTACGGTCAGTTCACTCCGCTCCCCCCCCCCCCCCAACCGTACCCCACCCACCCCCATCCACCTCTCCCCCCCCCCCCCCCAATTCATCTTCCCCTGCATGCTTGCGTTCCTCCTCCCCAGCAAGCAAGCTCTCGGATTGCCATAGTTTTCTCATGCAGCTAGTGAAAGGTTTTCATATTTATGATATGCATTCCCATTTACTCCATCTTCAATTTTTTTTCCCTCTCAATTTCAAATCTTTGCCAAGTCATTACTATAATGATGGAAGAATTGTTAACCTGCACTTGTTTTCCCCCACTACTTAATTGTTCAGCATTATATTGTTTGGTCAATCAGTGGGAGATTGCATCTCTTAGGAGATCCAAGGAAAGATTGTTCCGCACAATTCTTAGCCGCTGACAATGCTTGGGTTATTGAACAGCAGAGCTGACCACTCAGACTGTTCCATATCTTTTGATCTCCCTTGCATCCTTAAATGGATCCTCAAGCATAGGCTCAAAGATTGTCCCTTACATTTTATACTGTTTGCGTAATGTTTTTAGTTTTCAACAACTTTTTTTCTCTCCACACTTTCGTTTTGTTTAATTCTACTACCTTTCGCTGGCTGCTTTGGGGGTGCTGTTGGATTCTTTTTTTTTCGAACCCTTGGCGGTCAGAACACCACAGAGTTATGGACTGTGGTGTGTCTCTATCTGACGCCAAGAGCACCAACACAATCAGCCGTGTCTCCCTGATGAGTCCGATCCAGCGGACGAAAGGCGTCGGAGCAGGCGATACATACAGATCTGTTTGCTTTCGAGAGGGATTGCCATAGTTTTCTCATGCAGCTAGTGAAAGGCTTTCATATTTATGATATGCATTTTCCCCATTTACTCCATCTTCATTTTTTTTCTCCTCTTAATTTGAAATATTTGCCATGTCATTACTATAATAATGGAAAAATTGTTAACCCGCACTTGTTATCCCCCACAACTTAATTGTTCAACACAAACACTCACACAAGTATGCACGACACGATAGCGCATGCGCACATACACTAAACTTCTTTTCTTTCTCACACATAGATGCAGTCATACAAACTTCGAGGATTTTTGTCTTCCATTTAGCTATAATGGATGGGCAAATAAAGTAAGTCCGAAGCAATTGAGAGAGAGAGAGATGGGGGAGGGGGGAGAACTCTGACTGTAATGCACGTGCAAATAACCGCGAGCAAGCCGTTACCTTAGAGGGAGACGGGGACACAGAAGAGACGAAGGGTAAGGTGTGGGAGAAACGGCAGGTGGTGTGGTTTTTTTTTTTTTTTTTTTTTAAAGAACATGAGAACTGCCGACAGCAATGTCCACAGTCTTTCGTGTGACTCGACATTCCCACAATGTTAAGCTGTTCTTACTGAAGTACTACTGTCGGCAGCAATGTCCACAGTCTTTCGTGTGACTCGACATTCCCACAATGTATATAAGCTGTTCTTACTGAAGTACTGAGTCAGCAGGTCAAACAGCAATGTCCACAGTCTTTTTGTGTGACATCGACATTACCACAATGTATCTAGCTGTTCTTACTGCAGTACTGAGTCAGCAGGAAAAAAAAAGGGGGGGGGGAAATGACAGGCCTGAAACCCCTTTGGCAGGATGAACATCAAAGAAATAAACAACGGAAGTAAACATGTAGGGGGGGGGGGGGGGGGGGGGGGGGGTGGGGGGGGGGGAGGGGGGAGGGGCAGGGGGGCCCGCGAAGGGGGTGAACGAACGAACCATCAGCTATGATGAAAATGGCTCATAAATAGGTTGGGGCTGGGAGGGAAGAGGGAGGGGGGGGGGGGGAGGATGGCGTGTTAAAAAAAATACGCCCTCTTAAATAGAAATATCAGCAGTAGAGATAGCAGTAATAGTAGTAATACGGCTGCTACTACTACTACTACTACTATCATATTATTGAGAGAGAGAGAGAGAGAGAGATCCAAAGACAGAGACAGACAGACAGAGAGAGGAGGGAGGAAGGGGGGAAGAGAGAGACAGACGGACGAACAGACAGATAAGAGAGAGGAAGAGGGAGAGGGGGGGACAGAGACATAGACAGACGGAGACAGACAGACAGAGACAGACAGACGAACAGACAGATGAGAGAGAGAGGAGGAGGAGGAGGGAGAGAGAGGGGGGGGGGAGAGAGAAGGGGGAGAGAAAAAGAGAGAGGGAAAAGAAGAGAGAAAGAAAGGGAGAGATGAAGAGAAAGAAAGAGAGAAAAGAAGGGGAGAGGAAGAGAAAGAAAGAAAGAGAGAGAGAGAAGAAAGGGGGAAAGAAACAAAGAGAGAGAGACAGAGGGAGGGAGACAGAGGGAGAGAGAGAGAGAGTCCACAGTGACATGAAGAAATGTGTCATGATTCCCTGCCCCGTTGAGGCAAAGAGACAGAAGACCCTGTGGGGAAATTCTGACCCCCTTGCCAGGCAACACTCGATGCTGATCAAGCATCTCTACACACTGTTTGTGGTTTGTTTGCTTGTTTGTTTCAGATGGACACACAGGCGACAGCCTTCAAATCATGACATTAACGCGTCCCTTCCTTTCTGGTGAAGCGACATGATGCTATCAGTGCGGAGTGGTGCCGTCAGCAAGCACTGGGCAAATCGTGTGGAGAGAGATAAGGGGGGGGGGGGGGGGAAGGGGGGGGAGGGGGGGTTAATCGCTGACAGGTCCAACAGTCTGCTGGCCGTGACCAACACATCAGCTGGAGATGCGAATCCAGTCGCTGAAAAAGAGAGAGAGAGAGGAGAGAGAGAGAGAGAGAGAGAGAGAGAGACGGAGAGACAGAACAGACAGACAGACAGACAGACAGGACAGAAGAGAGACAGAGAGGAAGAGAGAAGAGGGGGGAGAGAGAGAGTAGAGAGAGGCAGACAGACAGACAGACAGAGACAAACAGATAGAGAGGACAGTGACACGCACACACAGAGAGAGAGAGAGAGGAGAGAGAGAGAGAGGCAGACAGACAGACAACAGATAGAGAGACAGTGACACGCACAGAGAGAGAGAGGATGAGAGAGAGAGAGAGAGAGAGAGGAGAGAGAGAGAGAGAGACAGACAGACAGACAGACAGACAGAGAAACAGACAGAGAGACAGTGACAGAGGAGAGAGATACAGACAACAAACAGAGAGACAGTGACAGAGAGGAAGAAGAGGAGAGAAAAGAGGGAGCACAGAGAGAGAGAGAGAGAGAGAGACAGACAGACAAGACAGACAGACAGACAGACAGACAGACAGACAGACAGTGAGAGAGAGAGGCAGATATAGACAGACAGACAGACAGAGAAAACAGAGAGACAGTGACAGAGAGGTAGAGAGAAAGAGAAAAAGAGGGAGCGGGGGGGAGAGGGAGTGGGAGAGAGAAAAAGAGGGAGAGGGAGAGAGAGAAGAGGGGAGGGAGGGAGGAGGGAGAGATGGGGTAAAGCAATATAAGAGGGAACGGAAATGAATGAAGAGTGATCGACAGACTGTAAGTGATGGAGACGAGGTGGGGAGAGGAGAAAGACGAACGCGGAGAGAGATAGGGCTAGACAATGAGAGAGAGAGAGAGAGAGAGAGAGAGGATGAGGAGAGAGAGAGAGAGAGAGAGAGAGAGAGAGAGAGACAGACAGACAGCCAGACAGACAGACAGACAGACTCACACACACATGCACACACACATACACACACGCACACATATGCACGCAAGCACGCACGCAGACAGATAATTAGTTTGAACAGAGAGAGAGATTGAGTAGGGGAGAGAGACAGACAGACAGAGACAGAGTGAGACACAGAGAGACAGAGACAGAGAGACAGACAAACAAACAGCCTGACAAAGAGACAGACCGACCGACCGACCTACAGACAGACAGACAGACAGGAAAGTTTTGTGATGGTCCACCCAGTGATACAAAGAGGCAGAGAAAGTGTTCCACAACACACACACCCACACACACACACACACACACACACCACACACACACACACACACACACACACACACACACACACACACCACACACACACCATCGTGGCCTTTTTGCCTAGCAGTTGTCATTAACAATCGCTGTCGCTACACATTTAGAGAACTGCGTAACTATTGAAATATTTGCTTCAAATTTAATATATTTGTTTTCTTCTATTATCGCTTGTCTTTTTTGTGCACTAAAAAAAAAACCTTCATAGAAGGATCATATAAAACATATACATTTACAACACTGAAAATTGTACTTTCATTCACTCACAGATCATCAGATTGTGATACATGAAATTCTTTATTCAGTCTTAGACAAATAAGACGTTTATAACATAATTACCGGCTCTGATTCTTGAATACAAATTTGAATTAATATGTACATTACAAGCTTAAAACAAGTGTGGGTTTAGCTTAAAACAAGTGAC
>JADBJO010001115.1:340000-342500 GCA_016801955.1 Conus betulinus
CGAGTAATGCAGTAAGGTTAAAAAAAGCAAAAGCAAAAACAAACAAAAAAAAAAACTTAAGACTGACTCGACCACTCACTCTATCAAATGATGACATTGTGTTTTTTACGATCTCTTCCACATGCGATGATCTTTGAGAAGGGAGAGGAGACAGTACGAGATCTGGACACGAGGCACCAAAAGACTGAGTGGTGGACAGTTCCTTTCGTTCTCCATGAATGAACACACACACACACACACACACACACACACACACCACACACACACACGAGAGATAGAAGAGGAGAGAGAGAGAGAGAGAGAGAGAGAGAGAGAGAGGAGAGAGAGACGAGACGAGGACAGACAGAGGAAGAGGGCGGAGAGGGAAGAGAGGAGGAAAGGAGACTGAGAGAGAGGAGAAGGGAAAAAGAGGGAACAGGGGAGAGGAACAGAAGAGAAAAGATAGACAAAAGAAGAGGAAGAAGAAGAAGAAGAAGAGAGCAGGAGAGACAAGAGACGAGAGACAGACAGAGCAGGGAATGAAGGGAAGAGAGACAGAACCCTGTCCCTCTCTCTCGGAACACTGTCCCTCTCTCTCCCCGCCGTTTTCCTCCCTGAACTGAATCAGGTACCCCATCTACTGCTAGATGGACGAAGACGGTGTCAAACAACAACAACAACAAATGGAGGGGGACGGAAAGGGTGGGGGTGGGGGAGGGAGAGGGAACCCCGAGTCGAGACAGATTCGAACAGCGAACCGTCAGCTCTGGCGGGTCAACGCTCCGACCATGTCACCACGAGCCACTCTCAAAAGACGTGAGCCTCCGCCAGATGATGTTTCCACATGCATTCGTGCAGAAGCTAGCTGGTGGTTGGTTGGTTGGTTTGTCCACTGAGAGAAAAAGTACTTCACCCACCAGCCGTGTGGTGAACTGCTTAGCCTCTCGCAGATTCCTGGCGGGTGGGAGGTCGTGGGTTCAATTCCCCCATCAGGGTCATTTATTTGTGGGAATTTTTTTTTGCTGCCCCTACCGGCTTCTACCCAGGGGTTGTTGAGCTCGAGTGTCTATGAACTCACTAAGGAAGACTGGAACCCCCACGAAGGTCTGGAAAGGGGTGGTTGCCACTGAGTGAAAAAGTACTTCACCCACCAGCCGTGTGGTGAACTGCTTAGCCTCGCAGATTCCTGGCGGTTGGGAGGTCGTGGGTTCAATTCCCATCAGGGTCATTTATTTGTGGGTTTTTTGCTGCCCCTACCGGCTTCTACCCAGGGGTTGTTGAGCTCGAGTTTGCTATGAGCTAACTAAGGAAGACTGGGACCACGAAGTCGAATTTCATCCTCTGAAAGGATGCGTCTCTGAGAGTGTTGTTACTCGTACAGTCGTACCATGTGGTCTCAGACCAGTGTGGATATCCGTAGCATCATCTTCCTCAATCAGCATAAACAAAAGGTCTCATATTCTACGGCCCTTCGTGCCCCTGCTGTCATGGTGACCTCACTGTTAAATGGCCTTGGTTCGATTCTTTCGGGCTTACCTGTATGGGCAATTATACAGGGGAACTATCGTTGGACGCATGCTCACTCACTCCGGTTCACTATTAAGCAGTTAGAAGTGGGATTAGTAGTCGTGTCGTACGTGTATAGAATCAGAACTGGTACCACCGAAGTGGTTCAGCAGTAGGGCACCGCCTCCTCCGGCGGGTTGTCTCATGGCATTTATGCTCCTTGTGAATTTGCCAGTGCTGTGGAGGATCTGGCCGGCCTGTACAAGAGGAGGCGGAACGAGCGGCGTGGATGTTATCCCAGTGGGTTGGCACTGTAAACGTGACAAACAACAGAAAAGCCGCCTTGTTGGTAGAGACCGTTGGAACACATATTGTGATAAACAGGAATGTAACAGCCTATTTCAAAAGTTCAGTATAGAGGAGAATATAAAACATAACCGTACAATAAGAAGAAAAGATAACCAGGACGAACACCCTGGTGCTTAATGCGTGGTATGGCCGTTGGTAACAACACACGCCAGGGTTTGGTGTTTATTCGTACGGATCAGGATCAGTCGGCAGGTCCAGCATCCCATCCAATAGATTATTACCATTTTTTCCCCCTGTTCATCATGAACACTGTAAAACTGTTGTTCTAAAAAAACTGAATATAGATTGACACATTCTCATGAAATAGTAAAGCTCTCTGATAATGTAAGCTTTGACATTTTGCGTTTTCCTTATGCTATCTTAGAAAGCTAAATGGGGAACAAATATGTCAGTCAGCAACTACTATTACTTCCCTTGGCGACGATAGAAATAGTTTTGAAGTATTTGTTCGACCTTGACGGAGGAGGTCTGTGCTATTCTGAGCGCCGTCCCCCCCCCCCCCCCCCTCTCTCTCTCTCTCTCTCTTCTCTCTCTCTCTCTGCCCTCTCTCTCTCTCTCTCTCCCTCCCCCTCTCTCTCTCTCTCTCTCTCTTGAACCTTCCCGCGGTCATCTTACCCCAGACAGCTATTCTACACTTCAGGCAGGT
>JADBJO010001115.1:357500-360000 GCA_016801955.1 Conus betulinus
CAATGGAATGCATTACAAAACGACTCAATGCAATGCAATGCAATACAATACAATGCAATATAATACAAAACAATAAAATACAATATTTATTATTCCTTTCATTCCTTTCGGTTTGTAGGATAAAAGCACCAGGCAAACGGTCATCAGCATGAATTTCAAAACATGAAATGAAATAAAATGAATAAGTCACACTCATCGCATCGTTGAACATTTAAAGGACTAAATTCACGCGTATTGATCAAGAAAGTATTTCATCCATTCATTTAATCACGGATTGTAACAGTCCCTGTCACGTGTAATGTATGCGTTCCCGTGAACTTTACAGAATATCAGTCGCTACTGCAGTTAATACTCAGTGTACTGATCAGATTACAAGAAATGAAGAAAAATAAAACGGGCTTGAGTTTGACTGAACATCGGATGTTCCTGTGGTATCAGACGCTCAGGGTAAGAATGTTGTTGCTGTTGTTGTTGTTGTCGTCGTCGTCGTCGTACCATGGCTAACTGACTCCAGGGATCATCCAAACAGCTGAAGTATTCGAACACTATGGTACAAATGCATCAGCTGGGGATGAGAACATTACGTGTGTGACCGTCTTTGATCACCCCGCCACATGGGCAGCCACACTCCGACTTCGCGGGATTTTGGAGACTGATAATGTTATGCTAGGAGCTTGTCACAACTGAAGACAACCCGCGCATAAACTATGCAGAGCATAACAACATTTTGATGTAGCCTTGGTGTTCTAGCCAATGTCAACTGATCCGACACATCCTTAAGCCAAGGGGGGGGGGGGGGGGGGGGGGGGGGGGGGGGTAAGAATAAGATCACATGAGCTGAAGAAACTGTATACGAGCCTCACTTTGAAGCCCAAAGCAGATGTTGGTGTGATACTAGATATTCACTATGCGTATGAAAATGAGATGAAATTTGAATTCCCGTGACTTGCCCATGAAGCCCCCACTCCATGAGAAAATACGTGTTTTTTGTTCTAAACACAGATGTTGCTTGTTTTTTTACCTCATTTCTAAGTGGAGAAAATTGATATGGACTGTTTTACTGTCTTAGATGACACTCACTGGAAAAAAGCATTACTGCATCGCTTTAAAAATGATGGCGATGGCTTATTGCCTGATTTTTGAATGTTGTACAATGTATGTACGTGAGGAAAATAGTTACGGTTATTGTTATTGCTGTTGTCGTCGTTGACATCGTCATTATTGGTATTATCATCGTCATCACCAAAATTGTCAACAATATCATCACCAGGATAATATCACAAACGCACACATATATCCAATGGAAAAAAAGACACAGGAACAACAAGCTGTCGTGGGTTATTAATTAAATTTTTGCTTTATTTGCCTTCTTCAGCATATGACATTCTCCCTGTCTGCCAGCAAAATAAAGTAGTGAGGGAAGAGATATAAATATTTCATATGTATGAAACACACACACACATATAGAGAGAGAGAAAACAAAGATGTACATAATATATATATTCAATAATAAACAAAGCTTGCTCTTATGTCTTAGATTGAGGAGACAGGGGAAGGTAAACATTCATACCTGCAGTGATAGATAATTCTACCGAACTAACAGTATGTGCTAGAGTGCGTGAATTAGAAATAATAAATGCTTAATAAGTCAGTAAAGGGGGGAAACAAGTGCAGGTTTAACAATTCTTCCATCATTATAGTAATGACTTTGCAAAGATTTGAAATAGAGAGAAGAAAAAAAAAAATTGAAGATGAAATAAATCGGAAAAACGTATATGATAAAATAAGAAATCTCTTCATTAGCTGCATGAGGGAACTATCGCAATCCCTCTCGAAGGCAGATCAATCCCTCTCGAAGGTAGATCTATATATATCGCCTGTTCCGAGGTCTTTCGTCCGCTGAATCGGACTCATCAGGGAGACACGACTGACTGTGTCTGTGCTCTTTGGCGTCAAATAGAGACACACCACAGTCCATAATTCTGTGGTGTTCTGACCGCCAAGGGTTCGAAAAAGAATCCAAAACAGCACCCCCAAAGCAGCCAGCGAAAGGTAGTAGAAATTAAACAAAACGAAAAGTGTGGAGAGGAAAAAGTTGCTGAAAACTAAAAAAAACATTACGCAAACAGTATCAAATGTAAGGGACAATCTTTGAGCCTATGCTTGAGGTTCCATTTAAGGATGCAAGGGAGATCAAAAGATATGGAACAGTCTAAGTAGTCAGCTCTGCTGTTCAACGAAAGATATAGAACAGTCTGAGTGGTCAGCTCTGCTGTTCAACAAAAGATATTGAACAGTCTGAGTGGTATAATATTATATGTATACACACACACACACACACACATACATACATACGCATGCACGCACACGCGCACCACGCGCACACGCGCACACGCACAGCACGCACACACGACACACACACACACACACACACACACACACACACACACACACACACACACACACATGGATAGATAGATAGATAGATAGATAGATAGAT
>JADBJO010001115.1:362500-367500 GCA_016801955.1 Conus betulinus
GTGCGCGTGCGCGCGCGCGTGTGTGTGTGTGCGGGGCTCGTGTGTGTGTGTGTGGTGTGGGGGGGGGGGGGCGGGGGGGCGCGTGTGTGTGTGTGGTGTGTGTGTGTGTGTGGTGTGTGTGTGTGTGTGTGTGTGTTGTGTTTGTTTGCGCGCGCGAACGAGCGTGTGCGTATATACGCATACGTTTGTATTTTTTCTGTATCTTTATGTATTTTCCTAAAACTTTCTGTCATCATCTTTGCGTTTTTCCTTCTTTTTTTTTATCTTTCCTTTCTTTTTTCTTTCCCCTTTGATTCTGGTACTGTACATTCATAGCTGATGTTGGTGAAATGTGTAAACTTTTCTCCTCTCTTGAGACTGGCAGAGAAGAGAGAGAGAGAGAGAGAGAGAGAGAGAGAGAGAGAGAGAGAGAGAGCAGAGAGAGAGAGAGAGTAGAGAAACATTCATATTTCTTTGAAAAAGCAATAACAATAAACGACAATGAAACAAACAAGGAAAAAAAAAAACGCAAAACAAAGCGAACTACCAAACAAATGAATAAGCAAAACGTGTTTTACTTATTCATTTTGACATGCTGTTTAATGTGACTGATTTATTAATAAACTGACTGAATAATATGAACGCAAAAAGAAAAAAAAAAATCGAAAATTCGGCTTTAATGCTGCTACCCAGATGAAAACAAATAATGAACTCACTGATCAAGTTCTGTTCAGTCGCCTGATTACGCCAGAGAAATATTGGACTGGCTGGCTGCAGACCCATTGATCGTCTGGAATTTCCATTCCATGTCATGAATGTCGATCCACTGCACGGAGAGAAAAAAAAATGAAAAGAAAAAAGGGAGGGGGGGGGGGGGGGGGGGGGGGGGGGGGGGATGGGGGCTCGTCTTCAGACTGTAATTCCGTGCCCATTCAATGTGGTCTCTGGAAGCCGCACTCTGTGTGTGGTGGACGGTCAACCTCCATGTCTGCTGGCGTGCCCCCCCCCCCCCCCCCCCCCCCCCACCCCCCCCCCCCCCCCCCCCCCCCCCCCCCCCCCCCCCCCCACCCCCACCCACACCCCCCCACCCCCCCCCCCCCCCCCACCCCCACCCCCCCCACCCACCCCCCCCCCCCCCCCCCCCCCCCCCCCCCCCCCCCCCCCCCCCCTTGTCTTGTGTTACGTTAGGCGGAAATGCAGTCCATTTCCGGCTTTCATGGGAGTGCCCTCCCTTTTATTCGCGGTCGACTTCTACCATGTCTTTTGTTTTGTTGTTGTTGTTTTTTTCCCCAGGTAGCTTGTGAATGCTCTTCCCTTTCGTCCACAGTCTTTTTTTAATAGCTTTTTTTAAGCTTTTTTTTTTTTGTAAGCCTCCCTCAACACAATATTTTTCCAAATGATTATGATATTGCCACGTGAATGCTATAACCATATAAAAAAATATATTCATATAAATGGAGTTCGGGAGTACTTGCGTGCGTGTGGGTTTGGCGTGTATTGGCTGCTGCACATGCAGCAAGCTGACGTTTTGGGGTCCCCCCAAAGTTTCAGCTCATTACATCAAACACACCCATACAATATCGTCCAGTCCATGTTCTTTCCTTTGCACATACATCGTCCAGTCCATGTTCTTTCCTTTGTGTTTAAACGTGCTGCGACGGCAGCCGGGAGTGGCAATACTCATTTGATTTTCAACGTAGACACTGCCAGCTCCTCTCCCATCTCTCACGTCTCAAAATCTCGTACTGACCAGTGCCCTTGTGGCACAGGCTCCCAAACTCCCACCCACGTCTTACAATGCTACCCCTCCTTTGAAACCTTGAGACGCCAGACGTGGCCCAGTCCGGCTGAGGTCCAGGAGAAGCTGTGGGGACCGGTGGGGTCTCTGCGGGGGACTGTGGACTCGCGCTTACTGAACGGATTGAGGATCTAGCATGGCCGGGAACGCCAAAGAAAGAAGAGAAAAGACTGTTCAAGGTGATTAACGAACTACGCTGTAAGCACACTGACTGCTCTGTTCCTTGGATGTAGGCTTAGCTTTCAACTGTACCGAGCCAACGTGTAACGAACTAGATCTAGATTTGGAGGGGAAATTAGACTGATGATTAAAAAACGTATCTTGGTGATCCTGGCTTGCGGGTTCGAACCTCCGCTGGGGGCGTTTCGGTACAGGGGAATTTTTCCCTCGGAGTTAACATTGGTTCTGACTCCATTTCCCATACAGTCCTTCGAATGAGACTATAAACCGAGGTTCCGTGTGTGAACGCATGCATAACATCTTGCACACACGTAAAATCCCATCACCAACTTTCGGAAGAGTAGGCCAGTTTGGCCGTTGGTATGGATGTCACGTTACACATAGCATGCACCCTGCGTGAGAAATGGAAAGAATGAAGGAAGTAAGTAAGGAAAATGAGTGATCGATATTGAACGATACTGACTGGATGACACGCGAAACGACTGAATGAAGCGCCAGCTGGCAGCTCTTCAGTCGGCACTACCCAGGTAGGCAGCCCGTTGTGTAAACGAGTGTTGATTGTAAAGCGCTTAGAGCTTGGTCTCTAGCCGAGAATAGGCGCTATAAGTATTCATTATTATTATCATTAAATAGACGAGCGTATATTTTGTTCCAAACGTGAAAAACAAAAATCTTTAAAAGAAACAAACAAACAAAAGTACTGTATCCGCAAAACATGAACGAGCAAATCACAAGACAAAACACGACGCGTTTTGAACTCTTAGGTCTTCTTCAGGCAAGATAAACAACACTTAGGGCAGCAAAAATGAACAGCGAGAAATCACTTATCTCGTTGAATACGGCGCAAGATTGGCGTTTTTATCGTCCTGAGTCTTGTTTATTTTGCCTGAAGAAGACCTAAGAGGTCGAAACGCGTCCAATTTTGTCTTGTGATTCGGTTGTTCATATTTGGCGGATACTGTATTTAATTTTTTTTTAAAGACAACAAGAAGCCATGACTGAGCAGTTGGAAGCCCAGCGAAGTTACAGTGTGAGCAGCGTGGACACGGTAATCTACGTCATACTTCCAACCCAACGTTGATTGGCAAGTCACAGGCGCTCCTCATAACATGTAATGACAGCGCATGCGCTCATGGCAACAGTGACGCGTATCCGGTCGCCTGATGACGCCAGGAAAATGTGGAACTCCTCGGCTGCTGACTGACTGATTGTATAGGAGGGCTACTGGCTACACTCCGCGTTAGGCATATTGATTTTTTACGGCGGGGGGGGGGGGGGGGGCTCCTCTGAGTTTTCTTCAACTTGTGTTCTCCGAAGTCTCTCGAAGCAGAAGCCGGTATTGAGATTAATGGATGACCTGTGTCCATGTCTGGCGAAGTTCTCTCCCTTACATTCAGTGTTCCGCACAGCGGAAGTGCAGTCCATTTCCCGCGTTCGTGTGAATGCTCTCCCTTTCGTTCGCAGCCGTCTTTTACCTGTTCTAGCCTAATGGATACACACGCATGCACACACACGTGCGTGTGTACAAATGATAATGATAATAATAGTAGTAGCGCGATTCAGTATGAGAGAGAGAGGAGAAAGAGAGAGAACAAACTGATGCTGTTGCCTGAGAATCTGTGAACTGAAATGTGTTCTCCCCCCCCCCCTCCCCCCTCCCCCCCCCCCCTCCCCCCCCATCCCTCCCCCCCCCCCCCCCCCCCCCCCCCCCCCCCCCCCCCCCCCCCCCCCCCCCCCCCCACCCCCCCCCCCCCCCCCCCCCCCCCCCCCCCCAATCCCTGACTGCTGGCGCATTGATCGTCTGGACCCTTCACTCCGTGTTGGGAGCATTGATTCACTTTATGGAGAAAGCTCATTCATTTTCTTTCCCTTCATTTTGCAGTTCAGTGTCCACCGTGCTCTCTGGATGGGAGCCGTCATCGAGTCTGGGTGAACGATCGGCTTCCATACCCGGTGGCGTTGTCTCCCTTCCACTCTGTGTTTATGTGGTGAGGGTATGGCTGCACACCAAAAAAGTGATGCGCCAAAGCCTTGCTTAAGGAGTCAAATATTCATAGACTGGCACAATTAGATTGTTTGGATTCATTTTTCTCGTGTCTGGACATTGATTTACATTCTTTTTCTGTCAGATGCCCATCAAGGTACATACCAGGTGGTTCCAAGCAAACAGATTAAAATGAACAGACTGTGACTATATTGGGGGAAAACTCATTGGCGCAAAGATAGGGTCATAAGTGAGTGCGTGGCCCTGACATGTGACGTCAGGTAATGACAGCTCATGTATTTCTTGATTGTGAATGTCAGCGAAGAGAATCCCTAAAAACATGTGAAATAATTGGTAGTGGGGGGGGGGGGGGGGGGGGGGGGGGGGTTATTCATTTACTTTTTGTTATTAGTTTAATATCAGATTTTGGCTCAAATTTGTGCTATACCTCAAAACGCGGACATGGACTATAATTATGGTGAGTTAGTGCAAAATCCTAACTGTGGCGTGTGTTGCCTGCGCAGTCCATTTCCGGCTTTCATGTGAATGCTATCCCCTTTCCTTCACAGTCGTCTTTCAGCCAGCTGTTACAGTTTCTTACACTGGTCTGTAGTTTTCTTTGACAGCCAAGCCGCCCACACAGGGCATTTCCGGGGCTGTAACATCGTACGCAAAAAAAAAAAAAAAAAAAAAAAAAAAAAAATCCTGAAAGAGGAACAAAGAATTAAGACAACAGTAACGTGCAAGTCTGTGGATCCTTTGGCTAGCAGCTGCATCTTATCCTTGAGCAGTCCCAAACAGAACAGTTTGTGATTGTTTCAGCTTCTTTTGTCTAATTGTTACAAACAAGTGTGTTGTATTTCATGTTCTGAGTATCGTATCTGTTGTGAAGATGTGCTATTCAAATATAAAATACGATTTCTCTGAGAGAGAGAGAGAGAGAGAGAGAGAGAGAGAGAGAGAGAGAGAGAGAGAGAGAGAGAGAGTTCGGAGGCTTGGAAGCCGTACTGGGAGAAGGGGGTAGGGGAGAGGGTAAGGCGGGATGTTGGGGATTGATTT
>JADBJO010001115.1:377500-412500 GCA_016801955.1 Conus betulinus
TGTGATATTGTGTAACTTAAATGGTGGAACCAGATATTGATGGGATTGAACCGTTTCATTGGCACGTAGTGACATACTCATGGGCTGTACTCAGCACATCGTATTTGCAGAATTCGTGTGATGTTGCTCAAGATCAGACTGACAGAGGAACACAGCACCTGTTGCCAGGTGATTTGTAACTGCCCACCTGAGAAGTGTGTTCACTCAATTGATTGATTTTGAAATACTCCCTGCAGAGCTGTCCAAGGTGTTTCAGCCATGAGATGTGTGAGATGGGGTGAGGGTGCAAGATCTCCCTTTTGGGGTTGTGTGTGTGTGTGTGTGTGTGTGTGTGTGTGTGTGTGTGTGTGTGTGTGTGTGAAAGAGAGAGAGAGAGAGAGAGAGTCTGTGTGTGTGTGTGTGTGTGTGTGTGTGTGTGTGTGTGTGTGTGTGTGTGAAAGAGAGAGAGAGAGAGAGTCTGAGTGTGTGTGTGTGTGTGTGTGTGTGTGTGTGTGTGTGTGTGTGTGTGAAAGAGAGAGAGAGAGAGAGAGAGAGAGAGAGAGTGTGTGTGTGTGTGTGTGTGTGTGTGTGTGTGTGTGTGTGGAAGAGAGAGAGAGAGAAGAGAGAGAGATTGTGTGTGTGTGTGTGTGTGTGTGTGTGTGTGTGTGTGTGTGTGTGTGTGTGTGTGAAAGAGAGAGAGAAAGAAAGAAAAAGAGAAGTTTTATGTGTGTGTGTGTGTGTGTGTGTGTGTGTGTGTGTGTGTGTGTGTGTGTGTGTGTTCTGTGTTCATGTGTGTGCATCCGCGCATGCATGTGTATGGGTGCATGTGTGTGTGCTTTTTGGTGTTGGGAGCGGGAAGAGGGGATTGTTGTGTGGTAGCGTTACTTTCCTTTCTTCTAGGTGGTCATATTTTCAGCTGAACTTGCCTTTCAACAAAATTCAGCAGAAACTGTTTAACTTATTGTAAGAAAAGTTGGTGTGGTCAAAGGACTAAACCATTGTCTTTTGGTGGTGATCCAAACGGAAGGGCAGGTCCAGTGCCTGCTCCACCTTGCAGGGGAATGCACTCTCCCCTGTTTGCTCTGCTGCTTTGTTTTTGCAGGATGCATGCTTCTGGATTTTTTTTTTGTGTCTTTGTTCTTTGTTTGAGGTTTTGATGCAACTCTATGACTCGTTGATTTAGAGTTAAGGCGTTTTGGTCCTCTGTGGCCTGCTGGGCCGTTAGACCAGAAAAATTGAGAAAACTCTCATTATTGATGTAAACATTCACGTGGGGGTGTTGCTTTCGGCAGGCTACTTTGTGTACGACATGCTGGACATGTGGTGTGTGTCAGCGAACCCGACAGTCCTTGGAGTTAGTGGGTCACCATGTCGTGGTCAGTACTGTGTGGTCAGTCGTCTCACTTGATATGCTTGCATGTTTTAAACACATTTTTCTATGTCGTGGTCAGTACCATGTTTTCAGTCATTTCAGTTGATAATGCTTGCATGTTTCAAACATATTTTTTCAAATGTTTCTCAACCTCACGTTCTAAATTGGTTCCGTCTGTGCTGTTCTGTGCTTGTCAAGTGTTTCTTCTGTGCAAGCTTGCGTGCGTGAGTGTGTGCATGTGTGCACTCAAGCGCATATTTGTCGATCTGCACCAAGCTGTTGAGTGTTGGCATAAAATTGTAAAGCTGTGTAGCGTCTGTACTTCTCTGTGTGTGTATGTATGTGTGTGTATGTATGTGTGTGTGTGTATGTGTGTGTGAGAGGGAGTGATCCATTTATTTGTTTCTTTCCTTGATAATTTAATTGTTCACTCTCATGTTTTTAGTAACTAATTCTAATAGTTATACTTGTAGTTGTAGTCGTAGATGTAGGTGTGACTATTTGGAGCTTGAGGAAACATGAAGTCTCTGTTGTTGTTTATTGCAGTTATTAACATCATAACCATGGTTGGCTCTCATTTCTTGTCCTGTGTATTGCATGCAGAAGTGGTCTGTGGTCTATGCTCTGGGCCTGTTTCTGTATCAACGTGTGACAGGTCTGTTAACCTTTATTTTGACTCTGGTCACCTGAATGTCTGCCATCAACAGTCAGCTAGCAAAATGAAACAACATTCTGACTTTGGAATTCATGTTGAATTGTTTGTTTGTTTTTATAAATGTCCTCATATTTGATGAATATATTATGAAAATATACATGCATGATGTTTTTAAATGGAAAGTAACGTCTTTGAGGCTTCTGGGACCAAAAGAAAAAAAAAAAGTTCACTCAAGTGCTCATTTTATGTACATGTGTGTGCATATTCACAGGAAACTCCACACTTAGTTGCATGTCTTCAAATCTTGATGAGAGCAGAAAGAAATTATCAACAAAGACCACATCAGGGCTTCCTGATTCAGTGTGTATGAGTTTCATACACAACAAAATGGCCAAAAACAGGTTTTCAGAATTTTAGACTGAACTATGCAGTAGAAATATGCAGCAGACTGTTTGCCTGTGTGCATGTCTACACATTACATTGGCATTGCACTTGGCCCTTCTAACAGGTGATAGGAGACCTCGAAACCTGACCAAAACCTGGAGTGATCTGTTTGAATTGGGGCCCACTCAGTGGAATACAAATCCAGCATTTTGTCCTAAGTTTTTTTTTTTCAGCATTTGCCTTTGATATTGAAAGACTTACTTCAGGGGACTTCCCTTATAAAGACATACATAAACAAGCGTTAAAAAAATACTTCACTTATGAAGACACATACATAAACAAGGGGTTAAAACAAATAGTTAAGCACTTAGCTAGCAGGGTTTTCAAATTCCATGACACTACAAGCTCCATCATCAGACAGTGACAACATCACCATCTCAATGCATTATTTACCATGGCAGCAAGTTTGGAAAAAAAAAATCTGATGTGGAATATTTCAAAAGAACTTTGCGGAACAAATTTGTCATGCTGAAAAAAAAAAACAAAAAGTAAGAGAAGTATGTGGATTTGTTTGAAACTATGTAACCTTTTCAACGCACTTCAGGACTGTGCTCACAGCCGGCAGCTTACTGCTTCACAACACATTGTGAGCATTACTGCTGCAGACGATAAGCCAGCCTGGACAAACTGTGAATGAGATGATGTGTCAGGCGACTTTGAGCTGGAAGAAGATGAATCTTAAGAATTACTCTGTGTAAAATGTGCAAACTCTGCTAATATGTTCGGTTGCTGCCCCCCCTGAAAGGACACCCGTAGAGGGTTACAGACTGAAGACTGATAATCCAGACTTGAACTTGGTAGGTAGTTCTGCAGAAGGCTTGGCAAAAAATCCTGACAGACCCCCCAGAGCCAGTGCCTAGACTGTCTGGGTAAAATAGACTGCATGTGTGTGAATACATGAGAGTTGTTAAGTATATAGGCAAACACTGCAAGGCACAGGTTGAATGCTTTAGGGGGCTTACTGGTTTATGTTGACGGTGCTAAGTAAACTCTTGGGTCCAGAGGAGTCCATGCTTTCATCACAGGGTCGTCGGACACTCAGCAGTGTCATGCCGTGGTTATCGTTACATCCTCTTAGAGCTTTAAGCTAAAGCATACTGTACCCTTTAAAAATCTCTTTTAGGGGTAAAGTACCTCCTGAAAACAAAAGTATGAGGGAGCACTATGCATCTGATGAAGATGAAAACAAAGCTTAATAATATGTCTGCTGGGTAGAGATGATGCTTTTCACTGTGTGTTTCGTAAAGCTCAAGTATATCTGGTAGTTATCCAGGTTATATCAATGTACTGAAGATGTGGGTTGTCTACCCTGGATTGCTTCTTCAGTAGGTCAGTTTTGTTCATTTTCACTGTATTTTTCCTTATGTGGCAATGCCTTTGGCTCAGAAATTGTTCAGGAGATCCGCAAGTTTGTAATCATTACATTTCTTCTTCTTTTTCTTTTTTTCTTCTTCTTCTCATATGATTATTATTATTATTAATGTTGTTTTCGTTGTCACTATAAAGAGTGTTAATTAATAATTCTTTTAGTGCCTGTGTATCAGAACCAGCACATGTGTTAGACTGTTTATTTCAATCTTGACACCCATGTTCCATGGTAGTTCAGTTTTTCCTTTTTCAACTTTTTTTTCTGTGTGAGTGTGTTGTGAATGTTGAGATCAAGTGACTGTATGAGACTGAAAAAAAGGGAAGGTAAGGGCCGTATCAGGGCTGTCAGCACGTTAAAATCAACATACAAGCCATAAAACAACACACACACACACACACACACACACACACACACACACACACACACACACACACACACACACAACCTTTCACACACCTCTGTAAAATACATCTTCTAAAAGCGTACGAGAAGCTTGGTTAAAAATCTATTTTCCTTAAAAATCTTAGATCAGAAGAAAAATGTTAATCTCTTTCAGAAACTCAAAGATCACATCAGGTGGGGACATCTCTGAACAGGGTTTTCATGGACTCAGCTGTAAAGTGTTTATGTCTCACATCAAGCAAGTCCCAACAATCTAAAAGAATATGTTTCACTGTGAGTCGAAAAAAAAAAACAAAAAAACAACTAAAATAAACAGCCAAACAAACGAAACAGGACAGTTCTTGTCTTCGTCATTCACACTACTGTTGTGATAGAAAATCACAGATGACATAGTGTTAGTACTTGCTTGCTTTCACACAAACACATAGGAATTTAGGAGCGCTGTTTGGTTATGATAATGGAGGTAGTGTATTGGGCTACCAACTTTTTTTTTTTTAAAAGATACAGGGAGTGCTTGGGCAAGGTGAAGGTAGAGGGTGGGTCTGGCAAAAATAGCAATAGAATGAATGAATGAATGAACAGCCCCATTCTGATTCAGCTTTGCTGTGCTGTGGGACTGTTGCACTGTGAATCAGACTGGTTAGGAGAAGGGGGGTGTGGGAGAAGGAAGAGTGTATGATGGGAGGGGGGGGGGGGGGGGGGGGGGGGAGGAGGGGGAAAAGGGAGGGGCTCAGGATAAAAGAAGATCATGGCAACAGCGTTACAAAAGAGTCGGTCGAGTTGAAAAAGCTGTAAATAGGGGAGGTTTGAAATATGTGTAGACTGGTAAAGAGACGGGCGAGTAATTATGGGGGGGGGGGGGGGGGGGGGGGGGGGGGGGGGGGGGGGGGGGGGGGGGGGGGGGGGGGGGGGGGGGGGGGGGAGGGGGGCAGGGGTGTGTGAAACAACCAAACAAAGTTAGCCAGTGAGACTGTGACAAGATGTGTGACTTGTCACTAAAGGAAGATTTTGTCATGTCTTAGATTTTGTTACTGTGTGTGGAAGCTTTTTTTTTTGTTTTTTTTTTTTTATAGTTTGTCTGACAGAATATTATGGACAGATAGGTTTGCAATAGGTTTTACAAGTTTGATGTGCCGGCACCACTTCTGTGTAGTCTTCCTTGTGTCTGATGTGTCTTGAAGGTATAGCATCTAAGTGATATGTGGGTGGTGTTCCTTCCAGTGAGAATGTGTTGAAACAAAACGGTGTGGGAAAACAACCAGTTCCTTCCAGTTAGTCCACTCTGGATGAATGAAATAAGGGAAAAGATTGTTGACAGAGACACAGATTATGACTTCTGTAAGTCATACCCAACTTTGCACATTTTCTGGTGAATGAAATAAAGAGGAAAGTAGTACACAAAGACATAAATTGCGACATCTGTTAAGTTAAACAGTCAAATGAGCAGTGAATGTGATCTTATAAAGTGGATATTTAGGTACACCTTTATTCAGTTCAATTCAATCAACTTTATTGTCCATCGGAATTTTTTTCTTCTGCTCCACAACATTTCGCAAGTACATAAGACCTTGCAAAGAGATATTATGAATTGTTACATAAAAGCCAGAGTTGGTATATGTATTTGTATATACATCAACACTCCCACCCCCCTCCCACCCCCCACACATACATCTGCACACACACACACATACACACACACACGCTCACACACACATTCACACACACAAAACGCGTGTGCGCACACGTGCATACACACATGAAATAAACATTAAATAAATCCATAAGAAATAAAACATTACATAGATTATAAAAACAATACATAAAAACACAAACTCGCCCGCACCAATGCTCAAACACTAAAACACACGCACATGTGCGTACACACACGCACCCCCCCCCCCCCCCCCCCCCCCACACACACACACACACACACACACACACACACACACACACCTCCAACCACACACACACACACACACACACACACACACACACACAAACACACACACACACACACACACACACACACACACACACACACACACACACACACACACACACATACACACACACACACGCATGCATGTACCCACGCTTGCACGCACGCATGCATAGTCACACTAAAAGCATAATCAGTGCTGTACAACCATAATCATCCCATGCACAACTGTCTTTGGACTGTTTTCAGTCGCTTGTATTGTTGTGTGTGTTCTTTTCTGTTGAAGCATTATCAGTTTTGCCCAAAAGGACCTGACAGTTTGATTGTTAGTAGATATTGACCATGCATAAAGACGGAAATCAGCAGGAACACTGGGGTTATCTTGCAGATAAACAAAGCCCCAAAACAAGAGCGTGCTCTCGAGTACCTTGCCTGTGTACAGGTTAATGACTGATGAATTTAGTCTCACATGGTGGGTGTCAGGTGAAGCATGATTTTCGGGAAAGAGGGAGGTGGAAGGGGGAGGGGGCACAAGTTTCAAACACTGCCTATAACGAAGTTTTATAGCAGGTCATATCATGCTGTGAAATGCCCAAGCCAAAACGAATTTAGAAAAAAAATGGAGCCTAACAAAAGTTTTGCCTAAAGTTGTGCACCATTACTATATTATATTATATTATTATATGAATACTTATACTGCGCCTATTCTCGGCTAGAGACCAGGCTCTAAGTGCTTTACAATCCACACTCATTTACACAATGGGCTGCCTATCTGGGTAGTGCAGACTGAAGAGCTGCCAGCCGGCGCTTTGTTCAATCGTTTCCTGTGTCAACAAGTTTTATGTTCCTTCCAGGCCCAAACAAGCTACCCTGCGCACTCTGTAGGTGCACAAATGCAACCCTCAGTGAGAACCGGCTGCCTGATTTTTTTTTTTTTTCTCTGTTTCGTTCCATCTTCTACATGGCAGTCAGTCAGACGTTAAGGCTTCAGTACCACATGTGCCAGCATTCTGAATCAGGGCTGTCTTCTTCTTGTCTTTTTTTTTTTTTTTTTGGGGGGGGGGGGGGGGGGGGTCGATGGGATCGTTTGTCACACATTCATCAGCTAATGATACTAATTAATTAGGATCGTGAACAAACTGAGAGTACACCAGATTCAACTTTGAAAACCAGTGTGGATAAAGGTTTGTCACACAGGAAACAACACCTTTTTGCAAGCTCATTTGGTCATGAAACCTTTGCTTACCAACGACCGTAAAACGCAGGTTTTCAAGGAAATAAACTGTAAAATGGTTACTGGTACTTGTCAGGGAGGGGGAGGAAGGGGGGGGGGTGGGGGGGATTACCTTGACATGGGTTCTGTAGTGTGCGTGTGTGGCAAAGCAAGCTGTTCAGTGTTCACACTACCAAACCACATGAGGCAAGAGTGACAATACACAACTTTACCACACAAATAGACATACACTCGATTCACATGAGGTGGTGGGGAAGAGCCCTAAGTAAGAAGAGGGAGAATAGACTGAGAGCATAGAAGGTAAGAGGGGACAAAGTAGAAGATAGCTTTATCCAGAACTATCCTAGTGGACAAAAAAAAAAAAAAATATCCCTCATGAGTGCCCAGAAAAACCACCAAGTTCCAACCTAGCCCACTATTCAAAATACCCACTCCTCACAGAAGAGAGATAGGAGAAGAAACATAATAACATAGAATAACAGGGCCTACATAACATAGAATTAGTTTCTTCCAGTCTTGACAAAAGAAAAAACAAAATCAAAAGAAAAAGAAAATTCAAAATTGCCAGATAAAAAAATTGAAAAAAAAAGATAAAGGCGTCCAGACTTTCTAGTGCCTAGGCCACCTCCACCCCACACAACCAACAGTTCCTTTAAAGGATCATCACACTGGACCTGGTGGGGGACTGGCTCCAGGGGTGGTCCAGGAGATCCGACTCAGGGTGAAGCTCTTGAACTGTGGACTCAAGGCAGGGCTGAAGGTTCTTCACAGTCTGTGTCAGATGCTGCTGGTGGCTGCTTAGTTCCGCAGCTGGCCCGTGCTGACCCACCGCAGGCTGTTCCTGGGATACAGGATGCAGAAAGAAACTGTTATGGCTTGTGGACTGGGAATAAAACAAGGCTGCCGTCCTGATCCAACGAAGGGTGAATGCCACGACCCAGGATTCCAACATCATGCAGTGAAGTGAGGAGCAGGTCTGGGATGACCTCAAGGAATGTACCAGCTGGAGGATGACCTCAAGGAATGTACCAGCTGGAGGATGACCTCAAGGAATGTACCAGCTGGAGGAGAAAGGAGCTCTTCCCTCTCCGCAGTCAAGGTTCGAGTAACTCTTCTTTCACCTCGTTTCCAGTCCCATGCCAGGTAACACAACTCACCCATTGAAAGGTGACACATGACACTAGCCGCTGCACCACGTGCTAAACACACCCAGTAGATCAACATGAGACAGCCTTGAAAAGGAAACTTACGAAAGGTGAAGGGAAAAAGGAAAATAAAAAAATGAAAATTTAAAGTGAATTGTTGGAGGATGAGAGAAGAAAAGTCACGGACGACATGCGCTTTTGTGTCCCAACCAGCTTGCAGAACCGACATGCAGCCTAGGGAAAAAAGGAAAATTCCCTTTGGCCAAAAGAATTGATGTTTGTCTGTGACGGTACTTTTATGATAATACTAAATGACATGTTTTCCACAAAGCATGAAAACTTCAAAAATGAGGTTAAAAGTCAGCATAGTTGGTTGATGATCATAAAGAGTCAGCAAATCGACAAATGTATAGCTTGTATATGTGCGTGTGTGTGTGTGTGTGGTCAGATCATCTCCTGTTACATGGTTTCCGTTCCGTGACCACACAACTGTACGTGCTATATGCGGTGGTGGGTCTGCTGGTGGAGGTCAACTCCATCTTCCTTCACCTGCGGCAGTTGATGCAGATCTGCCATGTTGCACGCAGAAGTCTTCTACTACCGCCTCAACAGCTTGCTGAACCTGGGTCAGTGGCTTGACATGTTCACTCTCATGGTTCTGTTGCATGCTTGCTTTTTGACTCGCAGGTGTAACAAAGTGTGTGGACCAATGGAATCATCCTGTTTAGGTTCTTTCCTTGTGCAGATCTGTGTGTATGTTTCTGTGTGTGAGTGTGTCGTAGTGATGAATATTGTCATTTAAACGAGCGTTTGTAGAACAGTCTTCATGGAACACTAAATGTTGATGAGATCATCCCAGCCATCCCCTGCAGAAAGAAGTCATCCAACGGTGAACGCCATAATTCTACTTAGTGGTGGTCTCAGCAATGTTTTAGAAGCAGGGATCAAAGCCAGGACCTTGGGATCAAGAGAACAATGTCTTCTTAACCATCGCGTGAACCTGCCCCATTCCAAGGTGGCCAGTGGTCGGACAGCTCACTCCTAAAAGAGACATAATGGTCAAGAGTAGCGTTGTTTCTTGGTTCTAGCAGCCAGCAGCAAACAAGCGTAGTAAACAGGTTTTGGAAGGGAAAAACTCTTACTTTCATCCCAGCTGTATTCTGCCATGTTACTTTACACTGCCTTTAGTGTAATAAAGATTGCTTTCTTTGGTTCCAGTCCATCAGAGCTGCATGGCATCAGCATATGGCTCACATCCCAACTTTTGCTCTCACTTCTGGAAATGACCTATATAAGTGCCAAGTGCTCTAAAGGTTAACGTCACGAAGAACCAATCATCCAAATCCACTAAATTATGAAAATAGTTATGGGAATTTTTGATCAAAAGAAGAGCATTTTAGTTATTAGAATGCATTGCCTGCTGCAGTTCTTACATTAACCCTCTTCAGTATGCACTTATCCGAGCTTAGTTAGACCGAAAACCGTCGGCAAGGAAGTAACTCCGTAATTTGAACATGGTTACCCAATTAAAAAATTAATTTAAAAGAGAGGAAGGAAATAACGAAATGAAAATAATTTTAAAAATTCCTACGAATATATATGTTGCTATATCGTAAGTTTGAAGAATGTCACATGAGCCATTTACTCGGGAAAAAAAAAAAATTCTTCAGAACTTTCTTCCGAATTGTTGTTGTTCATCATACCTGGAACTTCATCCCAGTCGAAATCTAGGTCACTCTAAGCTTCATTACACAGCACTTTCACTAAGTCTTATGCCGTAAATCCTACAAAACACAGTATCTCCATCACTAAATCTCATTATAGAACGGCAGAACTCAAGGTTAGCCACGGTGAAAAACGGCATTTCGACCTCCTCAAAACTTAAAAAATTCGAAACTCGAGAACCACGGCACGTATTGACTCGCGTTTTTTTTTGCAAACGGAAGTAAATGGCTACAGGAAGAAGGAAGTCGCGTTCTCGCGAGACTTCCTTTTCTACGAGAAACATGGTGGCGCCCATTTGTTGCCACGTGTTTTACCGGGTGCTGGCGGGCGCTCAGCGTTTTGGCTGTGTGATTTCCGGCCGGCGCTAGCGGGCGCTCGATGGTCAAGAGGGTTAAGTTGGATTTTGATTTGGTAGCCGCAAAGACCGCCTTAATAAGTGTCTTCATGTACTTTATGTGTATGTGCTCTAGTATTAACTCATTCAAAACTGCGCCTGAGTGATGCTCAGGCAACAGACCAGGTATACTCAAACCAGTATAGCTCCAAAGTAACAGTTAACAAATTTGGCATAGCTGAAAATAAGAAAATTGTGTAATAACATGTTGAAGTTTTGAAGGCTTTGGTCCAGAAGTGAACCTTTGTTCAAACATAGAGTTATCTATTAGTGAAATAATGCTTTATCAAAACATCACATGTCCAAAGACAAAGCAAGTCCAAAGATAGGTAATAAAATCTGTTTTAGGAAATGTTAATTTGTTGCCTGACATTTTGTTATAACTGTAGAGTTTGCACATTCCGATGAATAGTTTGAGTTAGTCTGAGCATCAAAAGCCTGAAGTGACGTCTCATGTTACATAAAGCTGTTTATTTGCCATGCGATCACTCAGACTGCTCAAATGCTTTTCTGTATGCGTATAGTGGCAACTGTTCATCTCCAGCAACAGAGTGTGACCGCTCATTTTTATAACACAACTCTGGTGTGTCGACAGCGACCTTCACGGTGTTTCCGCATCTCCCTGCTGGCCTGGATGACGCGCTGGATCGTGATCAACAGGACTTTGTGCCGCTCTTCTTCTACTCCCTGGGCAGCATAGGCCTGGCAGTCCTGACGCTCATGAACATCGTCCTCTTCTACCGCATCCTGCTGCGCAGCGACTTCTTCAGCAAGAAAGACAAGGACCGCGTGTCCAAAAAGGAGTAGCCCTGGAACATGGGGCAGGGGTGGGGATATTGACGTCGACGCTGTGGCTTTGGTTGTCGGATGGAGGGGATGATTTCTTGTTCCCGGTCAGATCTGGGGCTGAGAGTGGATGTTGAGGTTCGTTGTTTAATTGCTGTCCCATATTGGGCAGTGGAGGTGGGGGTAGGGGGGCTGCGATGGCTACCTGAACTGTGGGGGCTTCCACAGTGTACTGTACTCACTGTCACACGCAGCAGGCTAGAGGTGGCCAGATGTTGAAAGGTATGGATTGACATGTTGAAAGGTATGGATTGACATGTTGAAAGGTATGGATTGACATGTTGAAAGGTATGGATTGACATGTTGAAATTGACATGTTGAATGGATTGACATGTTGAAAGGTATGGATTGACATGTTTGAATGGTATGGATTGACATGTTGAATGGTATGGATTGACATGTTGAATGGATTGACATGTTGAATGGTATGGATTGACATGTTGAAAGGTATGGATTGACATGTTGAAAGGCATGGATTGACATGTTGAAAGGTAGGATTGACATGTTGAATGGTATGGATTGACATGTTGAAAGTATGGATTGACATGTTGAAAGGCATGGATTGACATGTTGAAAGGTAAGGATTGACATGTTGAAAGGTATGGATTGACATGTTGAATGGTATGGATTGACATGTTGATGGATTGACATGTTGAAAGGTATGGATTGACATGTTGAATGGATTGACATGTTGAAAGGTATGGATTGACATGTTGAAAGGTATGGATTGACATGTTGAATGGTATGGATTGACATGTTGAAAGGTATGGATTGACATGTTGAAAGGCATGGATTGACATGTTGAAAGGTATGGATTGACATGTTGAATGGATTGACATGTTGAAAGGTATGGATTGACATGTTGAATGGATTGACATGTTGAATGGATTGACATGTTGAAAGGTATGATTGACATGTTGAAAGGTAAGGATTGACATGTTGAATGGTATGGATTGACATGTTGAAAGGTATGGATTGACATGTTGAAAGGCATGGATTGACATGTTGAAAGGTATGGATTGACATGTTGAATGGATTGACATGTTGAAAGGTATGGATTGACATGTTGAATGGATCGACATGTTGAATGGATTGACATGTTGAAAGGTATGGATTGACATGTTGAAAGGTATCGGACTGACTTCAGTCATGATCACGCTGTGATTTCTCTCCACGCTGTTCTCATTCGTCCGGGGCGGAACAGACAGGAGAATTGGCATTGATGTTCATGCTTGTAATCAAACAATTCAGATTGATTTTGTGTTCCCAGATCAGGACAGGTAAGAAGAGTTGTGGGCCCTTTCCAAGAATACTAATGCTATTGACAGCATGTCACAATGCGGCTGTTTACTCTACATGTGATATGATATGTCTTAAATTGGTGTCTCCACATTGCATGTCAATATCTATACAGATTTATCATAAATTGTCCTCTGTTGATCAATATGTTGTGGCATATCGAAATTTGGAAGTGATGTACTTATTTTTGTGCCTACATATAAACAGGTTACTTGATATTTGAATGTCTGAAACCAAAAAAGAAAAAAAAAAAAGTCGTGCTTGTCTCTGAATTTCCTTTCGAATAGAGCACACAGTGTGTATCTTGAGTTTGAGAGAAAATATATTTTATGTTGTATCCTGAGATTGCTATTAATTAACAACATTGCTTGTTTGCCATCCAAAAGATTGATTTTTAACTCTCAACAGTTTTTGAGATTTTTGCATGAGGGATGTTCTTTTTTTCGTAACATTCTGCACATTATTTCTAAAATAATAATATTTTTGTAATGAATGTGTCTATTTTGGGTTTTTTAGGCAATATATTGCTTCAGATAACAAAGATGTTGTTTTAAATACCATAATTCTCGGAAGAAAACCATCGAACACCAGTGATCGAAATTCAAGGGAAAGAACTGAAGAGAGTTAAAAGATATTCCCAGTAAAATGAAGACTGCTTTTCTGCATAGGCTTGACTGCTGTTTTTTTTAATTTCATTTAAAAATTTTTTTTAATTTTCATTTAAAATTTTTTTTTTTTTTGAAGACTAGCAATACTGGTACAAATGGAACAGATGACATTGTGAACTCTCCTCGTTGAGGTGATACCACAAGAGCTTTTCGAGGAACGGCCAATCAGACCTCATCTCATCCTGTTCAGCAGTGTCAGGTATGACCTGTTTTGACATCCATAGCGTGTATTTGTATCAGCGGTACTGTTCACAAGCTGTCAGCCTGGTTTGGTCTGTCTGTTGGTGTGTCCACATCAGTGTCATCTGCCTCTAGTTGTTTTGGCTCTTGGTTAACTCTGTTTTTAATTCTCTGTTGCTGATGGTGAGGGCAGATTGTGTGAGCTACTCTGAACAGAAAAATGGACGAACACACACACACGCACACACAAAGAAATTACTGACAACCTGTGTGTCGGAATCATGAGACCAGATCCAGGGAGGTTATTAGAAATACAGACATGCTGGCAGTGTCTCTCTCTCTCTCTGCCTCTCTCTCTGCCTCTCTGTCTCTGTCTCTGTCTCTGTCTCTCTCTCTCTCTCTCTCTCTCTCTCTATGTGTTTATATGTATGTGTGTATATATATATATATATATATATATATATATTAAAAATACTGCTAAAACGCCTAATAAAAATCTTAAGGTGCTCAACCCCTTGGGGAGCAACATCTGTTAAAATAGTATGATAAAAGGAAGTTTTAAAAATCAACAGATCTGTTTCGAGCCAGCGCTCTCGTCAGGATCCTGACGAGAGCGCTGGCTCGAAACAGATCTGTTGATTTTTAAAACTTCCTTTTATCATACTATTTTTAAAAAAATATATATATATATATATATATAGCTAGCTATGGAAAACAAGTGCTGGCTAACAATTTCTCTGTCATTACATTATGACCTGGCAAAGATTATCATATGTGTATATCTATATCTGTCTATATCTCGATATCTACATCTATATATCTATATCTATCTATCTATGTGTATATATATATATATATACATAGATACGTAAGTATAAATAATATAAAACAAGGGTGGGGGGTGGGAAAGGAACAGGGGAAGAAAGGCATTGAGGACAAAAAATCAGAGAGCTATGTAAAACAAATTTCAAATCCATCATTGGCTGCATATGGGAACCATTGTAATCCATCCTGAAGACTGAACCATTCATACCGCCTGCTCCAAGGCTTTTTTTTTTTTTTTTTCCGCTGGATTGGACTCATGCATATATATAAGTATATATATATGTGTGTGTGTGTGTGTGTGTGTGTGTGTGCGTGTGTGTGTGGACACAGTGAGAGACAGATTAAATAGCATTCATCATCCACAGCAACTTTGCAGTGTCTAAGCGGTAAAGCCAGAATGCCATTTCATCTAACAATGATTTGGGGGGGGCTGTCTTTTCATACATTACACGCAGTTAGTCCAGACTTTCAGCGTGCATGCCAGCACCTGCATTCAGATGAGCGAAGACAATAACCTGTGTGCTGTCAGTCCATTCATTACCCTCCCACCCCCCACCCCCCAACCTCCATCCCATCTCTCCTCTGCCTCTCCCAGTGTTCATATTCACACACACACACTCACATACACACACACACTCACATACACACACACACACACACATACACACACGTGAGTGCAAGATAAAACAGAGCATGAGAGAAAATGTGAAGGTACTAGTGGTAGGAATACTTGCATGAGCCCGTCCATAAAGAGGGAATACAAAACACAACCCCAGGGTGTAGCGTGGTTGACATGTCGGTTTATGGGATGTAAATATAGGCTCATGGGAGTAAATATTTGAAGAAATATATAATAAAGGGAGTGAATTAGGGATAATTATTGTGGCAGTTTGCAAATGGTGTGTGATTCCCAAGGGAAATGAAATTGATATGGTTTGTTTCTGTTTTTCTGCTCATGAATGTGTTAATTATCTTGAGTTGGGTCATGCTGTTAGCCTTATTTGCTGAGATACTGTATCTCTCTGCTTTTTTTTCTTTCACACACACACACTTGCACGCACACACACACACACACACACACACACACACACACACACACACACACACACACACACACACACACACACACACACACACACACACACACACACACGCATGTGTGTGTGTGTGAAGAGCAGCCTTTTCTTGCCTGTGCAGTGATACAGTTCTGTGCTGTTTTGTCCTCGGAGTTTATCGTGTGGCTAAGTGTGGCCTTGTTGATCTTCCACCTTGATTCCTGTCTGTCTGTTGATATATCGTTGATAAACATAGAGTGCAAGACTTGCCTTGGACATGTGCCTGATGCATTTGTATTCTATTTTGTGTGTGTGTCTGAAAAAAAGAAAAAAGTTTTTTTTTTTTCATTTGTTTGTAAACAAAGAGAGTTTGCATAATCAAAGGTTGCTTGTTTCTGTGTGGGATGTGGGATGGGAGGAAGGAGGAGTGCCTATGTGTGCATGTGTATATATGTATGTGTGGTAACCTGTATTCTGGCATTTTCTCAGCAGTTACAAGTAGAAGGACAATCAAGTATGGCAGAAAGGGTGATATGGATACACTGTTTTCTTTTCAAGCTGTGTCTCTGTGAATTCATGGTTGCAAAAAAGTCGAGGTCACTTCATGATATGATTTAGAAAAAAAAAGGAAAGAAAACAAAAAAATGGGAGGGCTGAGCGGGAGAGCTTGTAAAGGTGTTGATGAGGTCACTGTAAGTCAAACGGGACACGGTGGTTGGCCAGGAAGGTCATCAACTCGTGGTTCAGAATCAAGGTCAGAACGAAGCATAGTAGCTATCAGAAGGATGATGGACCTTAGAACTCTACACTCCAAGCTTCTTTGAAAACCTCTGTCCCTGGATTATCTATACTGAGAGTTTGGATTCATTTGGCGGGATCGTGTTTCTTTGCCGCCCGCCCCCCCCCCCCCCTTCATCCCAGTCTTCATATTGTGGCTGTTTTTCCTCCCACGATGATTTTGTCCAATAAGACTTGACTTTGCTTGAGGCTTAAAACATGATGAGTCCTAATTTAAAGCAGATATCAGGTCAAAGGTTGATCGATCACCAACAGGATTCTGTTCTGAATAGGTTCTACATAGGTTGTATTGCATGCAAGTGTCTGCATCAATGCCTTCCTGCTCACTCCACCGGCCTCCAGTAATTCCTGGGATGAATCAGTACATTAGACATGTGAGTTCTAAAGGCTTTGTCTCTGGTCCTCGGTGGACGTTTTTTTTTTTTTGTTTGTGGTTAAGTTTGTCCTATGACCCTGCCGTCTGTGATGTCTTTTCTGCTTAATTGTCATCGTCCTCACAGCAGAATTTACCACAAGGCAAGTTTCCTGCGCGAAGTTTACCCATGTTCTGAACTGTTGTACTGTGCTTGCCAAATCGATGTTGTCACATCTCGATGCCTCTATGCTCATACGTTTTTTTTTTCAGATAAGTGTTATATATTGTGTTTTTTCAAATTCTCATACCTTAAGAAAGTGGGATGATATTATTTAAATGACTTGTCTGCATTTGTGAATTTTTGAGAAAAAAATGTATTATTCGTAGAAAAGTGAAGCATGTAAGGATTTTCAGTTTCGAGAAGTTTTGAAAATGCATTTTTGTTATTGTAAGTATGATGATGCATTTGGGCGATTTATAGGTGTGTGTGTTTTTTTTTTTTTTTTTTTTGTGGAAGACATGGTTTAATATGAAACAATTATGATATAACTGAAAGTTTAGCTCTGTATGTTATTTTACTTACAAACCTCTTGTGGTATGTCATGTGCTTTTTTTTTTTTTTTTTGTGTGTGTTTTGAATAGCTTTAAGAACAAAATCTGTCGTGAAAGCGTTCTTGATGTTGTACTGTAGTCAGGCAAGAGAGATGAGATGGTGGGAAACATGTGGCGTGTATGAAATAAACATCTTAGGAAACATGTGGCGTGTATGAAATAAACATCTTAGGAATTGGCAAAGTGTGATAGTGAGCAGTTATTCATTCATTCAGCGTTGTGGTATGGCAAACTTCAGGATTGTGTGTGTGCCTTTGTATGTGTGTGTATGTGTGTGTGTGTGCCTCTGTGTGTGTGTGTGTGTGTGTGTGTGTGTGTGTGTGGTGTAGCATTTTGAGAGCAGAATTCGTTTTTCCAACAAGGTTTTCCGGGTGTATGTGAATTCGAAACTTTGTGTGTTTGGATATTGTAAATGCATAGATGGTCATACATAACTGATCATCTAAATGGTGGAGATGATTAATCAGAAATATGTCTTTCCATATGTGTATATATATGTGTATTTGTGCATGTGTGTTTGTGCGTTTGCAGGTGGGTTGATAGCCTCTGTAGTCGCTGTTTTGTGTGTTTGCAGGTGGGTTGATAGCCTCTGTAGTCGCTGTTTGTGCGTTTACAGGTGGGTTGATAGCTTCTGTAGTCGCTGTTTGTGCATTTATAGGTGGGTTGATACCCTCTTTAGTTGCTGTTTGTGTGTTTACAGGTGGGTTGATAGCCTCTGCAGTCGCTGTGTGTGTTTGCAGGTGGGTTGATATAGCCTATGTAGTCGCTGTTTGTTTGTTTGCAGGTGGGTTGATAGCCTCTGCAGTCGCTGTTTGTGTGTTTGCAGGTGGGTTGATAGCCTCTGTAGTCACTCTTTGTGTGTGTTTACAGGTGGGTTGATAGCCTCTGTAGTTGCTGTTTGTGTGTTTACAGGTGGGTTGATAGCCTCTGCAGTCGCTGTTTGTGTGTTTGCAGGTGGGTTGATAGCCTCTGTAGTCGCTGTTCCTGTGTTTGCAGGTGGGTTGATAGCCTCTGCAGTCGCTGTTTGTGTGTTTGCAGGTGGGTTGACAGCCTCTGCAGTCGCTGTTTGTGTGTTTGCAGGTGGGTTGATAGCCTCTGTAGTCGCTGTTTGTGTGTTTATAGGTGGGTTGATAGCCTCTGTAGTCGCTGTTTGTGTGTTTGCAGGTGGGTTGATAGCCTCTATAGTCGCTGTTTGAATCAGACTTCCTCAGTGTCGATCTGTGTCTAAAGCTTTAGGGTCCCTTTTTTTGTCATTAGAATTTTTTTGTTTTCCCACAGTTTAATTTTTCATTGACAGATTTATTGCTACTTCTACATGCCATTCCCTTTTTAAAAGCTCCCCTCTCCCCCCCACCACCCAAGCCCGCCTTCCTTTTTTTTTTTTTTTCTTCTTTTATTTGACAGAAAGCAATAGTTACCAATTAGGTTTCAAAACTTTTTTTTTTCCTCTCCAAAGAATTTTCTGCTGACAAGTTAATCAAATTTTTAAATATTCTTGAATTTCTGCTGATAGGTTGACAAAAATTTTTAGATTTCTGCTGACTGGTTATCCAAAATCTGTTAAGGTTTTTGCTGGCTAGATATGGAGAATTTTCAGCGTAAAGTTGATTGAGAAAGGAAACACATGTTCCACAAAAAAATGTTTTGTGGTCTTACAGGTTATTACCATTATTAGTTTTTTTTTTATTTGGATTTTGTGGTCATTTTTGTGATCAAACGAGAAAACTCTCAATAGTTTTTGAGTATTTTGCATTTTTTTTCTTTTTTTTTTGCAATAATTATGCAAGAACATAAAAATCCCCCCATATACCTGTTTTTCGTAGTGAATGTGTTTGTTTTGATTTGTTTTAGTAAACTATTCCATTAGTAACAAAAAATAGATGTGATAATTTCCACAAAAGAAACCTTTCATCACCAGTGATCGAAAATCAAGGGAAAGAACTGTTGAGAGTTAATGGCATTGTTCTGTCCCTGCTGGCTCTTGCCCTGATTTGGTTGTGCTATGGGTACAAACAGTAAAGCTTGAGGGAAAAGGTTGGTCAAGCTTCATCCACATGATGGATGCGTTTATGAATGTGTTACCAAAATTTCCAGACCAGCACTGCTTCTGTCCTGTCACTGTGGCAGACCTCAACACAGAGCATGACAGGAAACATCCAGAACAGCCCTGTCTCAGATCACAAGATTACTCCTTGTGTGTACATCGTCTTCATCATCGTCTTCTTCATCTGTGATCATGATCTGAAAAAAAATCTTTTTTAATCGGATTCTATGGGCTTAATTGACTTGCTGTTGGGATGCCGTCTGTGTGGATTGTCTTCCCTTGCCGTGCCCATGGTGAGTTTGTGTACAAGTCATGGGTATCGGCAAGCTCTAGATGCCTTCTTTGGATGGATGGATTGGCGCCCCCATGAGGAGAGTTTATTCACCCATGTCATCCTTCCGTCTTCAGGTGATGATGGCGTAGCATCCGTATGTTGGGTTTATCTGCACTTTCCACTGTCATGAGTGGCTGTACAGTCTGACTCAAGTGTCAGTCTCTCCTGGTCCCATGATTAACGCTTTCATTCCTACTTTTCTAAGAACCATTACTTCCTCTTGTTCCTATATTCTTATATATATGAGTATTCCCTTCATTCCTGGATTTAGAGAAGACAAAAAAGAAGAGTAAAGTGAGAACTGCCACGTATGCAGTAGCAAACCGGCCAGAATAGAGCGGTGACTGCTTTCCCATGCTGTAGGGGCTGTCTGGCATCCATTCCATTCATAAGCACTGCCACGCGAGCAACCAGGTCATGACATATACTGATGATGAGACTTAAGCAAAGTTCAAAGCGCTTACCGCAAGAACCGATTTTCCAGGTTGCAGGAAGGAGAGGAGGGATTTTGTGCTGCCCATTTTTCTGGGCTGGGGGAAGGAAGGGTGGGATTTCTGCCAACCGGAAAACCTGGTAGTGGGGATGAAAGAGTTAAGCAATCAGTGCCATCAAGAAGGGCTTAGCAGCTGATATCCTACATATGTTGGATGAGAACAGTTACAGCAATGCGACATGCAGCAGTGCAGTGTCGCCTCCAGTGGGTAGCTCCAGGTAGACCTGGTATTTATGCCACCCTGTGAAATGCTAGCTGTGTCTGGTCTTCTCCCAGACATGTTGGTCTGATCCCAGGAGTTCATAACATTAGGGTCGTTGCAAGCATGGCGGTGTTTCAGCATTCGGAGGCTCTCTTGCAGGACTAGCAGGCAGGCCTCTGGCTATTGGGAAGTTGCAACGTTTACCATTGAGGCAGGGACTGCTCATGACTGGGGGCTGAGGATTCTGAGATCATTTCTGTCTTTGTTGCTAACACGGTTATCAACTTCCTTCTTTTTTGGAGGTTTGTTTTTTAAATTCTGTCAGACGTTGGCTTGGAATAGTGTATGATGTCAAAATGGGAAAGGGTTTTTAAGTTTTTTTTTTGTTTTCTTCTTTATTATGATCCCTGTTTGGCTGAGTATATTTATTATGACAAACAGATAGTCCTGCCTACCCTTTTTCGCGTTATTGCTATGGTCCACACAGCTGTAAGTCTTCTGAAATTAACCAGAAATTTGGAACAGAAAAATTGTAGTTGTCACCAGATCAGCAAGATTCTGTTCTGGTATTCCCCCCCCCCCCCCCCCCCCCAAGTCAGCAAGACTTTGTTGGGGAACTTTCCAGTTCATAGACATTTCATAAACATTAGTTTTAGTTTGGTTTTTTTTTTTAATTAATTTTTTTTTTTTAGTGTTCATCTCTATTAAATATTTTTGGTACAGTATAATAGAAAGATGTTATTTGTTGCTTTCTACATCAGGCCGTTCGTTTGGGTGCAAACTCTTAAAATTGCTTTATGTACTAGATATTCTTCAGCTGCAAAGTCACAAGAAGTTTTGAAAAGATACGTTCTGTGAGGCCTTGGGTCAACAATACTTATGGCAGCAGCGCAAGCATAAGAGAAAGGAAAAAAAAAAGTCCAGGGAAGGAAAAAATATACCAATAACTTCAAACATTGTGTGAAATTTTGCTGAAATTGGGGATGGCTGGACAAACTCAGCAATGGTTGACAGGCACGTAGACTTGGTACCAGAGGATGATTCCACCAGTGAGTGTTATTCATTTGTACTCCATGTGGTTGATGTTAGGCGCTAGCAGGAAAAACAATGACTTTGGCTTCTCACCCCAATGTCCCAGTGCACGTTAAAGCATGTGCAACATCCAGCTGCAGACATGAAGACCGAGGGACCACCAGCACAACCTCTACCAGTACAGAACAAAGAGTTACCAGATCGTGGAGATAGAGGTTATTAAGCATGATTCTTTTTTTTTTTTTTTCCTTTTTCTTTTTTTTTTTTGTTTGCGGCTGAAGATTGCTTACAGTCTTTGTCGAGTTTATTTTATTTGGGCGGTCACAATAGTATATTTTGTGTGTCAAAAATGGGATCGAAAATCATGTTAACTTTTTTTCCCCGCTTTTCAATCATTGCAGGTACACTCATGGATTCTAGTTTACGAGCTTTCAAAGCATATTTAGCTGAGCTCAGTTAACATGGCTGATAGAAAGTAGTTTCAGAGGTGTTTCACTCTTGTTTCATGTTTATCTTCAGCATTGTGTACCACGGTTGAATTCTGACTCACAATTCAACTTGTTTCATGTTTATCTTCAGCATTGTTAAGATTACCACGGTTGAATTCTGAGATGGCCACAATTCAACTTAGAGAGTTCCACTTGCGTCCCTTTCCTTGTGTTGGCCACAGTATAAGAGAAGAATGCTGTTGGTTGTATATCTGCACTGGGGGTTAAAGACTTTGCGTTGCTCACGCCAGGCATGTCAGTAGTGTGTTGACCACCAAATTTGACCAAACGGAGCTAGCCAACTTTTCGTAGCTAGCGAGAAAGTAACACGGCAAGTGTGATAAGCCAAGCAGGGAATGTGATAGGAAAAAGGAAACAAAATACCTCCCAATTTTTTCCAAAGTTTTAACAGCTAGAACAATGAGTGATGCACACAGACTGTTTTTGGTTTTAGTGCATATGTGTTTTGGACTTACCTTTGTACATGATTTTATGTTTATGACATCAATGCCTGGAATACAACTGCCGTAACTGGATTTTTTTGTGTGTGCATTTTTGAGATTTGCGTACACTATAAGAGTGGGCCAAGGGGCATAACGTAGCCAAGTCCCAATCACATTATCCTAAAAACAAACATCATGTATTTAAAATACTTGTACCGTAACTCAGCTCGTAGTATTTCTTGTGGGGATAATAATCATTTTTTTTTTTCTTCTGTCTCGTATAAAAATTTTTTTGTCTCCATAAAATTTGATTTTAAGACTTAACAGCAGTTGAATTTCCAGGCAGTGATATAGACATTTCTTTTTTTTTTTTTTCTTTCCTAAGAACCTTTTTTGCAGCAATAAGATACTGTATTGAATAGGCTATGATTTTTTAGTGTATGCTGTAAGACTTTTTCTACAATTTTGTACTTGTCTGTTTATGAATATATTCATAGTGTATAATGTATATATATGTGACATAAAATGGAATTGTTTATGGTATTCATTTTTCATTAAAAGAAATATGGTATTCATATTGTTTTTAAAAGAGAAAATCATATTGTTTTGGTATTCATATTGTTTTTAAAAGAGAAAATCATATTGTTTTTAAAAAAGAGAAAATCATATTGTTTTGGTATTCATATTGTTTTAAAAGAGAAAATCATATTGTTTTTAAAAGAGAAAAATTGGACTTCACCTTCCAGTTAACGAGTTGCTGCCATCAGATATTGATTCTTTCAGTAATTAATGTCACATTGGTGCCAGCATAGACCTGTAGTCATCAAGCACTGCCGTTTTCAGAAGTTACTTCTGACATATGTGTCTGCCTTAGCACATAACTTCTTTTCTTCTCTTCTCTTTCTTTTCTTTTTTTTTTTCGCTCTCTCAGTCTTTGGTACCTTTTCAGCGAGGGTGTCTCCAGTGGTGTTCCTTTAGGTTTCCCATGACACTGTCACACTCAGGCTTGCCTCGTGTGTCAGTCACCACCTTAACAGCAGTAGTCCACAGGAATCGAGGAACAGCAGGTCACCATGAGATAACCCGTCAGAGGAAACCCAGCACTGCTGCCAGGTCACTTCAGAAGTGTCTGCTAGTGCCGGCTATGTGTCAGCGTAATGCTGTCCACACACTAAAGCCCCATATGAACAGTTCTAAGTGCTTGGCACATACTATACTTTCCATTCAGTTTATTGAGCTAGTGGCAGGAAGCTTGGTGACTTTCTCCAGGCAAAATGAATACGACCGTTGGGAAGAAAGCAGCTTTCGTTTTTCTGCACTGCATGTTTGAGACTTGCTGTCCAGGCTGTGTGCAATATCTTGTCCCTGTCCAAATCCCCCCCCCCCCCCCCCTCCCTTCCTCTCCCCTCCCCACCCCACCCCGCCTCATCCTTCCCCAAAAGGGCTGAAACATGTCTGTTCTGGCCGGCATTGTCCTGAGGTGTGTTGAAAACTCTACGTAGTAGGTGGGAAGTGGCTGTGAAGGCTGGGATCAGTGAGAGAGGGTTGGGGTGGGGGTGGAGGTGAATGGTGGATGGTTGCAGGGGGGGGGGGGGGGTGGTTTGAGGTTGGAGGTGTGGGGGGGGGGGGGGGGGGGGGATGCGGTGGGATTTAGGAAGGAGTTGGTGTGAGGTATGTCTGACTTAAAATGTGGGAAGGCCTCGTATCAAGTTAATGATGAAAGATGCAGTCTCAGCGATGCCAGTCCTTATGCTTTCACTGTAATATTTTTTGCAGGATAGAGTTGTGTACAGTTTTTTAGGTCACATCATTTTCCAGTACAGAAACACCCCTCCAATGTCTGCAAAGTTGAAAGAAATGTCACTGATGAATGGGACGATTTGCCAATGCCATCGAATCATCAAATCGTTCAAAACACACGTCTAGTGGGCAGTCATCTGTAGTGTTGACATTAGCAACCAGTGAGAAGCACTGTGTCAGGAAGTGGCTGGTGATGTTTCTTCTTTCTCTTCTGCTTTTTTTTTTTTTTTTTTTTTCAGCACAATCGCCAAGGGCAATTGCTCAAAGGAAAGTTACTCATGCAAAAATGTCCACCAACTCAAAAAAAAAAAAAAAGGGGGGAGGGGGGGGGGAGTCATTGGCTGGTGCATTCTCAACAATACCAATGTGTTCACACCCCTTACAAGACAGTGCCACATATGCCAAATGTACTGTTTGTGAGAGTTAGGTTTCGACACATCTCATGGTGGATTGAATGGTGTATGTGATATGGAAAGATGGGTCACTCTCTTGCCTTTAGGTTTGCCTCAGGAGTTTGACAATAAAGCAACAAATTTTACCGTCAAATTGTAATATACACAGGTAAACTGACCTTGGTGTAGGTATACTTTGTTTGACAGTACAGTGAAGAGGTGTACAGCAGTCAGATTAATGTACACAGATAAACTGACCTTGGTGTAGACATTCTGTTTGACAGGACAGCAAAGCGTTGTAATGTCAGACTTTGATGTACACAGGTAAACTTACCATGTTGTATGTTCTCTGTTTGACAGTACAGTGAAGAGTTGTACAGTCAGACTGTTATGTACACAGGTAAACTAACCTTGTTGTATGTACTCTGGTAGTACAGTGAAGAGTTGGACTGTCAGACTGTAATGTACACAGATAAACTTACCATGTTGTATAGGTACTGTGGTTGACAGTACACTGAAGAGTTGTACAGTCAGACTGTTAGGTACACAGGTAAACTTACCATGTTGTATGTTCTCTGTTTGACAGTACAGTGAAGAGTTGTACCGTCAGACTGTTATATGCACAGGTAAATTTACCAAGTTGTTGTTGGTACTCTGTTTGACAGTACAGCGAAGAGTTGTACCGTCAGACTGTTATACACACAGGTAAACTTACCAAGTTGTTGGTACTCTGTTTGACAGTACAGCGAAGAGTTGTACCTTCAGACTGTTATGTACACAGGTAAACTTCACATGTTGGAGGTAAAGTCTGTTTTGACCACACAGCAAGAGTTGTACAGTCAGACTGTTATGTACACAGGTAAGCTTACCATGTTGTTGGTACTCTGTTTGTCAGTACAGTTAGGAGTTGTACTGTCAGACTTTGTTACGTACACAGGTAAACTTAACATGTTGTAGGTACTCTGTGATAATGAGAGGGGGTGGTGGGGTTTGGGGGGGGGGGGGGGGGGGGGAGGCTCATCTGTTTACTTTAAAAAAAAAATGGCATTTTCTTCATCTCCCCTTGGTCACATCCAGAGGGCAGCTGGTTGGCCAGGGATGCTAGGAGCTCTATCAGCATCATTTGTTTCCCCACTGCCAGGAAATTCTGTGTTAGAAATCTCTCCCCCCCCCCCCTCTTTGATAGTGCTTTTTTTTTCCTTCTTTTTCTTTATGGTGATCCATTGATTTTTTTCGCTTTTTTTTTTTTTTTTGTCCAATTAATGCCTGTTGCAGAATGTTTTTGAATTTTTTTGTTTGTTTGCTTGTTTCCTGTTACAATTTACTGCATAGTGGGTTTTCTACTGTAATCCAGGGACTATATGTGATGAGATTTATACACGCTGCCTAGCACAGGGGCTAGGTGTCGCATTTTACAGTGTGTGTGTGGCCTGGGTGTGACCATTGAATTTTTTTGTTTTTTTTTTTTTGTTTGTTTGTTTTTTTTTTTTGAGAATTGATATGTTTTTGATCCATTTGAGAAAGCTTTTTGGTATTTGGTTTGATGAATGAAGGAGAATGGCTGGCCAGATCAGCATGATAAGTTTCGTTTTCGTTGCGAGGGTATGGTTAGTTCAGTGGTTGTATTATGAAATTGTATGTCTACTTCATGCATGTGAGTTATCAAGCTCCATTTTTTTTTTATATCTTTCTGATCTTCTCTGGCTCAGCACTCCTGCCTGGCCCCATGCCTTCGTCATCAGCCGATAACGCATCTCCTTCCTGCAACCCTCATTTTCATACCAAGACCTTTGGAGGGTGATTTTTTCAGTGTGCTGTGCATGGGTCAAATGATTTTGTTTCTCTGTCTCTCCGTGGCTCAAATTGTCTTCTTTTCTTCCTTCAAATCATCTGTTAGTACCAGCCCCCCACCCCCACCCCTTTCTTTTATTGATTGACCCTTAACCTTATTCCATCTTCCCTTACAGTTATGTAGAGTGTGCATGTGTGGTCATTTATATACTTGTGTGTGCATCCCTGTGCTTTGTGTTTGTGTGTGTGTGTGTGTGTGTGTGTGTGTGTGTGTGTGTGTGTGTGTGTGTGTGTGTGTGTGTGTGTGTGTGTGTGTGTGTGTGTGTGTAGATTTCAGTATGCTCATAGGGCTATTTTTTAAATCGATAAAGCTCTATATCTATCCATTATTATTGTAATCAAAATTATTATTAACATTAGTATTATTCATTTATTGTTGTTGTCTATGTTCATTTATGGTTTTTTTTTTTTTTTTAAGATCGGTGACTTTTCCTTTAATATGATTGTGAAACCTTGACACGTTCTCGTGTGCTTCACTTCAGCTGTTACAAATCAAAAATGCAACCGACGTCAGGCTGTTCATGTTGTATCATTCAGTGGCCAGTTTGGGCTGGGATAAATGCCATACTTATAGCTGTGTGAAAACTGGGGGTGTTGGTATGCAGGCTTGTCCCATACTGGGTTCACTGAACGAGTGGTTTGTGTTGAAAGAAGCATGAAGTAAGGAGTTGCCTGTCCGAGGTATTTTTGTAGGTACAGGGTTTCGAAGCTTGTTTCTTACACATCTGACATATTTTTATAGGTATAAGGTTTCGAAGCTTGTTTCATGACATTTTTTTTGTGAGATGCTGTAGTGTGGCCAAATGCGCAGGAGAATGTATTTGATCTGGGAGCACAGTCACATGTAACGAAGGCTTTAACTCCATGGTGACACTGGAGAGCACACTCATTATCATCTCATGAAGTGTCTTTCTGACTCCATTTTAACACTCAACCGACTTAACACTAACTGATCGCAGGATTCCATCTATATATGTATTACTTAAAAGATTGTTACGTTTGCATGTACAATATCAAAGCAGATTTTTCACGAGTGCTGGTTGCAGATTTGCACATTTATTTTTTTGTAAATGATGTTACATTTTGAAAAGAAACTAGATGTGAGAGTTATGTGTACTTACCTTACGATGTTTCTGCTGCCAATCAGTCAAAAGAATGAGATAATTTTTTTTTTTCCCATCAGAGTCATGGTCCCTTCATCATATGAACACGTTTAGCGCCAGAACCTTCACATGTCATTTGTTCCATCACCTCTCAAAATGAAAAGTGCCTTCATTATACCATCTTGTGCGAGGACAGAATGACCTTTGTCCCGTCTCAAATCAACACCGTCAGCGAGAAAACTACACCTAGTGTGAGGATGTAGAGGGGAAGAACTTCAGAGAGCTCAGTGGTCATATTAATTGGCCATGCAGATGCCCTGGGAGAGAAGCTCATGCCTGCTTAAAAAATGTAATTGCCAAAACTGTTACTTTGAGACGTCGTGGTTTGTAGGTTGTTTTGCCAAAACTTGAATGTTGATGCAGCGCCATGATGTTTTGGAAAATGTTTCACCTGGACACAGTCATGTGACATAAACCTTCATATTGGTTTTGGTGTTTCAGTGAGCAGTGGGAGACATTGATAGAGCCTAGTATCTTTCTCTCCAAGCAGCCTGCTGGTGCTGGGTACTTTTTGTGTTTCTGTAACCCACTGAATGCCAACTTGAATTACTGGGGCTTTATTTTGGTGAATACTGGTAATCACTGTAAAAAAGCATTTCTTTGATATTTCCATTGTTAAAGCATACTTTTAATCAACAGAGGGTTAATATGCATAATACAATTGAAAAGTCAGTTTTGTATATTAAAGTCTTTCGTGTTGTTCCTGAACACTTTTCTTGTTCTCTGTGGAATGTACCTCACAACTTAGAATTTCTTAAAATTCCATGTAAAATGTTTTCTCCCAACTGTAACTTAGTACCATTCCTCCCTTCAAGAGTACATTCTTGCGGATGTCAAGGGGCTGGAATTGACGGTTGGAGTAGAATTATCATCAAGATGTTGACTGTGTGGGCTTTGGAGCATGTTGTGGTGGAGTCCCCAAGGCAAAACCAGAGACTGTTCCAGAGCGAAGAGTTCCCAACCTTCTGAAAGCTCTGTTCTAGTTCTTTTGGCTTTTCCAATACTCTCAGTATGCTTTTTTTTTCCTTTTTTTTTTTTTTTTTTTTTTTTTTTTTTTGTCTTTTCTGTATACTTGTTTTTGTCTTCTTTCTTTACTGTCATCATTTTTTTTTCTGCCTTTGTAAACAATTCATGTCTTGGTTCTGGGACAATTTAAAACCTTTTTTTCCTGATTGTAGTTTATAACATGTTAGTTTTTTTTTAAAATTTTGTTGTCTGGTGCCTAGGTTGTGAAATTGTCCACACTGTCTTCAAGGGTCGACAGTAGCTGCATATGCTGCTGTGTTAGTTGCTATGTGGATTTGGATTTTTGTTGTTGTTTCGTATGAATGGTTTTTTTGTTTTTGTTTGTAATTTTCAGTGTTTTTTCGCCCTCCAACCAGGGAGGGAGAAGTACATGGGAATGCTAGGCACTCTCAGAACAGCCATATCCACCATGAGTAGTTTGGCTACTAAGCCATTCTTTGCTTTAATCATAAATTGTTCATCACATCTGTCTTTGTTGTTTGTTACATCTTCAAGATGTGAAACTTTTTTTTTTTACCTGCCATCAGAAGCTGTGTGTGCTTGACTGGGCAATGCTGTTAGAAGATGGAAGACAGGAGACTCAGGAACCAACTTACAAAAAAAAAAAAAGGTGTTCTTTGACAAAAGGTAGCAGCCAAGGAAAATTGAATGTTTCATTGTGGGTAATAGAGGCTCCCTTTTCTGCTTGTTTAAAGTTTGGTTGTTCTTGTAGTTGCTGCTTTTTGTTTGGGGGGGGGGGGGGGGGGGGGGGGGGGGGGGGGGGGGGGGGTGTTTGTTTTTTTTTGGTCCTGTCCCCTTCCTGCCTTTCTGTCACTGTCTGGACAGACAATTAACACTGCTCAGTTTTAGACTCCTTCGTTCTTTTGCTAAAACTCCAGTGTTCACCATCAGCTAAACACATCCGTCTTTGTGGAGGAGGTGCTAGAGTGCTGATTGTGTGTGTGTGTGTGTGTGTGTGTGTGTGTGTGTGAGAGAGAGAGAGAGAGAGACAGACAGACAGACAGAGGAGGGAGAGAGAGATGTACCAGTCCCACCAATACACAGCAGTCTATTCTTCCGCAAAGCATAGGATAGGGGATTTACAAGGAGGCGGTATGTTTTTTTTTTTTTCTTCATGTTTACACACAGGACAAGGGTTTGCAGTCACAATCAGAAGGACTTTGAGGGGGTAGAGTATGCACTGATTTAGACTGTGAAGAGAAAATATCCTCTTTCCTGGCTACCCCACGGGGATTGAACACAAGATGTTTGGACCAAGAGAACAAAGCTTTACCCACCCACCGGCCAACAGGGCCACTACAGTATGTCAGCGGCCCATGGAGTAAGCCAGGCACTCGCAGCACGTCAACTATCATGTGTGACAAAATATTATCTTTAGAAGGTGTCTAATTTGTGCTGGCACTCAACAGCATGTCAAGTTTCATGTGTGTGATCACTGAAGAATTAATGATGGAAGTTAATGATGTTTGCATAGATCCTGGATATCGATCAGATCATTCTCTTGTCACATTGCTTTAAAAAAAGATCATTTCAAACGCGATAGACTTTTTGGAAATTCAACAATAGTTTATTAAGAGATAAGCAATATGTTTCAAAAATTAGAGAACTGATCAGCGATATCAAGAAACAGTATGCATTACCTGTATACAACTTAGATAATATGCATAAAATTAGTAATGAAAACCTCTCTTTTCAATTGAAGATCAGCTCTTTTTTTGAGACATTGATGCTTGAAATAAGAGGCAAAACAATCTCTTATAGTACTTATAAGAAAAAAATGGATTCTCAAAGAGAACATGACCTACAAAAAAAAAATAAAAAACATTGAACAGAATTTACAAGAAGAAACTATTCCTCATTTAGAAAACCTAAAAATAGAATTGCAAGAAATCAGGAATCACAGACTTGAAGGCATGGCAATGCGCTCGGGAGTTCACTGGCTAAGTCAAGGGGAAAAAGTGAATAAATATTTTTGCTCTCTGGAAAATAGAAATTTTCTTGATAAATCTATCCCTTTTTTAGAAAAGAGGACGGGTTCAGTCATTTCTGAACAAAAAAGTATCCTCCTTGAGATAAAAAATTTTTATGAACAATTATACAGCTTTAGAGATGTAACTGATATAAATATTTCTGAAGAGCTTCCAGATGCTCCAGTATTATCTGAGGAGGAGAGTTCCTCATTAGAGGGGTTGATTACACTAGAAGAGGCAGCTACTGCTCTGAAACAGATGAAAAATTTTAAGAGCCCCGGGCCAGATGGGTTTACTGTTGAATTTTTAAAGTTTTTCTTTGTAGATATTGAATTTTCCTTGTACGTTCAATTAATGAAGGTTTTGCTAAAGGCCATTTATCAACTACCCAGCGACAGGGAACCATAATATGTATCCCCAAGGAAGGGAAGCAGAAAAGATTTGTGAAAAACTGGCGCCCCATCTCGTTGTTGAACACCACATATAAGATAGCTTCTGCTTGTGTTGCCAATCGATTGAAAAGCGTTCTTCCAAACATTATACATGAGAGTCAAAGAGGTTTTTTGAAGGGCAGATTTATTGGAGAGAATATAAGGTTGATGTATGACATGTTATTGTACACTGATAAGGAAAACATTCCAGGTATGCTCTTTTTAGTTGACTTTGAGAAGGCGTTTGATAGTGTCTCATGGTCATTCTTACATAACTGTCTTAAATTTTTCAAGTTTGGACCTGACTTAATAAATTGGATAAGAACATTTTATTCACAAATTTCTACTTGTATTTCTGTCAATGGCCAGTACTCCCCATGGTTTCCGATTGAGAGAGGGGTGAGGCAGGGGGACCCATTATCCCCTTATCTATACCTAACTTGTGCTGAGGTCCTGTCATTAATGATTCGCTCTAATGAGCATATTAAAGGAATAAGGTTGTTAACAAGGAAACATTACTGTCACAATTTGCTGACGACACTAGTTTATGTCTAGAGACGGTTCAGAAAGATCTTTTAACGAGGCAGTATCAGTCCTTACTAAATTTTCACAAATTTCAGGTTTAAAAATTAATTTTGACAAGTCACAAGTAGTATGGCTGGGGAGTAGAAAGAATTGGAATTAAATTTATGAGAGACAAAAATTTTGTTTGGGATCCAGGTACTTTCAAAATTCTGGGTATCAAATTCTCCACTAACACAAATATTATTGTACAGATTAATTTTGAAGATAAACTTTCTGAATAAAAAGAGTCCTTGCTTTTTGGAAAAAAAGAAATATAACTCCTTTTGGAAAAATAACTGTTATTAAAACTTTGGCATTTTCTAAAATTGTTCATTTACTGATTAACCTACCAGACCCCCCCAGTGGATTTTTATCGTTGCTTTAGAAAAAGAATTGTATACTTTCTTATGGAACGGTAAAAAAAGTAAAATAAAAAATCTGTGATTCAAAAGCAGTACTGTGAAGGTGGACTAAAAATGTTAAATGTAAAAAATTTCATTTCTTCTATGAAGATAAGTTGGCTGAGAAGATTAACATATGAGTCGGGTTGGCGGGAATTTACCATTAATATGTTCCCTAAGCTGGACAGTATGAAAAACTTTGGTGCTGAATTTGCTAATGTTATTATGCAAGAGGTCAATAACCCATTCTGGAATGATGTGATGAAACACTACAAGAAACTGTGTTCAAAATGCTGTCCGACCACAGTACATGACTTCATGTCAGAGTGTATTCATTACAATATTAAAATTTTAAGAGATAAAAAAGTTATTTTTGTACAGGAATGGTGTAATTATGGCATTTTCTTTTCTTCATTAAACACTTGATTAATGAAAATGGGCATTGGATGACCTTCCATGAATTTTTAATTAATTATCAAGGTATAAGAACAAACTTTCTCTTGTATGAAGGCATAATAAATGCCATTCGCAACTATTGCCAACAACTTAATATTATCATAACTAACCAATATAAATTCGTAGACCAAAAAGCCTGGTTTTGCATTAAAAGAGGCAACAAATATGTACAAAAAACTTTAAATGAAAATAATGCCTTTCCCGCTGCTGTTAATAAATGGAATAATCTTTTTGTAAATCTGAATTGGAAACAAATATTCCTTCAAATTTATAAAGTTTCTACTGACGTCCAGCTTAGATGGTTCCAATGTCGACTTCTACATAGATTGCTGCCAACCCAGAAATACTTATTTCAATGCAAAATTGTTGATTCACCATTATGTAACTTTTGTGATCATGAACAGCAGACGATTACACACATGCTTTTCGACTGTAATATTGTGTGCAGCGGTTTTGGAGAAATCTTCAAAACCTGCTAATGGATAAATGTCATCACTGCGCTAATCTGTTTTTTTGAGAAAGAGTTGGTTCTGTTGGAGTGAAACATAATGTGGAAACTGACAAAGCTCTTAACTTTATTCTGTTTGTTTGCTAAGTTTTATGTTTACAAATGTAAACTACAAAATAACCACCCAGACCTTCATGTTTTCCTAACAATCTTAAGCTTCAGATTCAAATTGGAAAAATACTTAGCCTTTCTGAACTGTGATTCAGATCAATTTGACAAAACCTGGTTTCCCTATTCCTCTATCATTTCCTAGCTTTACTGTGACTTGTGTTAAACAACTCTTATATATGTACATATGTCCCAAACTTTTGTTGTTATACCCATCTTAACATTTTTTCCCCCTCTCTCTCAGCCTCTCGCGCCTGCCACCCTTGTTTGTTTTTTTGTTTGTTTTTTTTTCTTTCCTCGTTTCTGAGGCTACTCATTTCTGTGTGTGTGTGTGTGTGTGTGTGTGTGTGTGTGTGTGTGTGTGTGTGTGTTTATGCATATATATCCTGCATATAATTCAATTCATGTATGTTTGTATGTGTGTCTGCGACTTTTCTTTCTTTTTTTTTTTTTTGTTTGTTGTTTGTTTGTTTGTTTTTGTTTTGTTTTTTGGGGGGGGGGGGGGGGGGGGGGGAGGGCATGCATGTTTGTTGTTTTTATTGTGTCTGACTTCTGTGTTTTTGTACAATAATTATGATACATATGTCTTTTCTTTTGTGTGCATGCCTGTTGGGGGGGGGGGGGGGGGGGGGGGAAAAAAAAAAAAGAAGGAAAAAACCTCTTTGCAAATACTTTCCTAGCATGATTATATAATTCCAACATATACATGGGTGTCAGTTAAGTCAACATTCTCCCATTCATTCCTTCAAATACATAGACCATCAAGATAAATGTCATAGGATACTTTCATTTGAACTCTCTTTATTATAACAACCAATATTTGTACGTACATGAATTTGTTATTAATGTGTTTTATGTAAGCACTTTGCCAAATTTATGTTGAAGGATGAATGTCTGAGAAAACGAAGGAACTGTTGAGTGGAGGGATGCGAGAGGTGACATTAAAATGTGGAAAAAAAAAAAAAAAAAAAAAAAAAAGTTTCATGTGTGACAAAACATTATCCTTTGACGATGTGTAACTTTTTTGTTGAAACTTACAGCATGTCGAGTTCCTCGTGTGACAAAACATTATCCTTTGACGATGTCTGATTTTTTTTTTACACTTGCAGCAGGTTGAGTTTCTCGTGTGACAAAACGTTATCCTTTGACAATGTCTAATTTGTACTGGTAGTCACGGCATGTCGAGTTTCATGTGCGACAAAACATTATCCTTAGCAGGTGTCTTAACTTGTATTTGGAGTTTACGGGTACTCCGAGATGATCAGATGTGTGGTGAGCTTGTTCCAAAATGATTAACTCTCTTTTTTGCATGATCGTGTGGAGTTGTGTATTTATGAATGCTTATAACCACATTACATTCGCCTAATTTTCCCATTTATATATAAAAATTCCAGAATGTGATATTGAATGGTTTTGTTTGTTTGATTGGGGAGGGAGGGTAGTATTTGTGTGTGTGTGTGCATGCGTGAGTTTGTGCGTGCGTGCATGTGTGCGTGAGTTTGTGCGTGCGTGCATGTGTGTGTGTGGGTGTGTTTGTGTCCATGTCTGTGTGTGTGTGTTTTTCCTTCTCATTTATGTTGCTTAAGAAAAAAAAGAAGTGATACAGATACCTTTGTACTTGCTCTGTATATTTGAATGTGAAATTCTTTTTGCTATTTTGTACTTGCTTTGTATATTTGATGTGAAAACCCTTTGCAATACCCTCTTCATATTTGGCTTGTCTAATTGATTGTGATTGAAAATTGCTAGGATATGTAGGATGCATGCAACCAGAGTGATTTGCCAGTGATCCTGACACAGCAGTCTACAGTGTAAATCACACCGTCTTTTTAGTGGTGATGATGTTGATGTAAACAGGTTTATGGCATATAGAGAAGTGTTTACTTAGTGGTAATGATATAGAGATAGGTTGCTTTACATGGAAATGTAACCTTTGGCACAGTGGGTGGGAAAAAAATCATAGTAGCTCTCCGCCCTCAAAATCCTTCTCCTTCTGTT
>JADBJO010001115.1:420000-427500 GCA_016801955.1 Conus betulinus
CTGATCATATAATTGTTTCAGACTAGTGTGGAACTTGTTAAATATCTTACAGGGTAAACACCCTGGTAACAGCTTGTATCACAATGAAATAACGCAAACAATCAAAACCATTTAATGTCACCAGTCCCAAGACGATCTACGACCGGAATGTCGACGACTTCTGTTTCTGTTTGTTGGTTTCCGATTGCAAATCTTCCTCAATAATAAGTTCTTGTAAATGAAATAAAACCGCTTTTGTGCCTGCATCCACAATGAACAGACCGTTCAGGATGCGCTTTACCATCATTATTTTAAGTCTTAGTATGAAAAAAGTACGAGACCGATTTGAAAAAAGAAATCTTGACGAGCACCGATGTTTTTAACGTAGTATGGCAAATGGCTTACTATTTGGCATGAAATTGAATCCATAGAGTTGATCCACTCCAGATGAGGCCTCAGATTCAGGAACTGTTCTGGGTGGAATATCGATAACATGATCACAAATTTCTCACTGGACGAATATTGTGAACTACTGAACACTGGAAACTGGAAACCATTTACGAAGCAATGTATTTCCATAGAATGTTAAAAACTCTCTAGAGAAAGCCACGTTGATTTGTCAGATTTTCGGAAGTCATTTAAAAATGCTGCATGGGAAGTAAATCTTTCAGTCCATACGGACAGTTACTACTTCCCCTTACAAGATTTTGCTTCGCTTGACATGACGCGTAGAGCAGATCCAAGATTCGCACTCTGCACACTCCCTCGTCCTCTCTGGTTGTCACTGTTTCCTGGGGAAAAAAAAAACATATTCCACAAAGCAAACGGATGTTTTATTTAAAAAAAAAAAAAAAAAACTTATGATGCTCAAAGGGGAGTGACTCTAACCCACACCTATCTCAGATACAAGCTCCTCCCGCGTGATACTCAACTAGCTAGCAGTTAAATCTAGAAAGGAAGGGTTAGTTATCGTCAAAGACATAGACAAATCAAGTACAGGACAAGACCCAATGCATTTCGACCTCTTGGGCCTTTTTCAAGCAAAAAACAAATAACATTTAGGTCAGTGAAAAACGAAGAACAACAAACCACTTATCTTCTCATATTCGGCGAATGAGAATGAGAAGTGGCTTACAACGCTGACAAGTACACGTGTACTATGAAGTATTTTTGTTCTTGGTTTTCATTGTCTTGAATGCTGGACAGGACCATGCTTTCGGCCTGATGGCATCGTGAATCCTATACACACTGCATGATCCGCTATCAAGCACGTGTTAGCTGTGCACACACACACACACACACACACACACACACACACACACACACACACACACATGCACGCACGCACGCACGCACGTACGCACACACATACACACACGCGCGAGTGCACACACACACACACACACACACACACACACACATACACACACACGCACGCACGCACGCACGCACGCACGCGCGCGCGCGCACACACACACACACACACACACACACACACACACACACACACACACACACACACGCACACACACACACCCACGTGTGTGGACGTCTGTTGTGGCGGACGTCTGTTGTGATTCTCTATGAAAGTGTCGAAATTTCATCAGTACTATTCCTCGTGCAGTCGTAATCTTTTGAAGTGATATGTGCAAAGGACTTGTGTATTGAACGATGTAAGTACCTTCGGGGGTCGACTTGATCTTGTGGATATTGACTGAATTTTTCTTTTCTCTCACTGTGCACTTCATTTTGAACGACATTTTGTGAAAAGAACAGGCGCCCTACGTCTTATAATGTTGCATTATAAAAGAACCATGTTTGTTCTTGTCTCTCTTGAACTTTTTAAAAACTCTCACTTCGATGGCCTGTGGATGGCGTGTTCAAAGCACTGAATGACCTTCACCGAGACCAGCGCTGCAACAGCATGACGTGATTTGTTTTCATCTGTGTGACTGACCGTTTGCACGTGCAATCATGAGCAAAACACCACACCCACTAACCGTTCCGCCACAGGCTCCTGAAAGTAATACTTCAAACAAACTCCAACCTACTCTCGATCGCATCCAAAAACGATTCTGGTGTGACGATAATGAGTTGACTGCGTGGCGCAATGTACTACGTTTTTTCGTTACTCAGCCATAACGAATAAATGCATTAAGCTGGAATCCTCTGATTATGATAATGATGAGAATGTGCTGCCTTCGTCAAATCTATGGCTGTCAGAATCACAACCAAAACTGGTTAAAACCGTCATGCGCCTGTACTCTTCTTCACCTGCTTCCAAACGTGTGACCATAACCCTGTACTTTAAGTCCACTGAATGTTCCGGAACTCTGTTATGTCAAGGTAAAGACTGTGTGAAGTGGGATAAGTCAGAATGTGAAGTCATCCGACATATTGTTGAGCAGTATATGGTGGACAGTGATTTGGCATCACTGAAAGAATCCCTCTTGAAACCCCCTGTGACTTTCATGAGTGCTGTGACAAACAGTGTTCAGCTGAGGGCACCTGACATGACAGTCACTGACATGAAATTTGCCATCACTGACCAGGACACATCCATTCATTCGCGCTCAATATCTCCTTTACATGTGACCCATGAGAAAAAGTTGTTTGCTGAAGCTTTTATCCTTACCACTCCTCGAGCGAGCAGTAAACAGTTATCTCCTGTGTCCAACCATGAACTGGAAGTGAGTGCTGAATATAACGCTGGCCAGCTGGGCACTCAGGGACATGAATCCCAAGAAGATAAATCCGAGCCTCAAAAGCAAGATAGCAAAAGTCATGGTCCTTCTACATCTACAAAGGGAAGTGATGACGCTTTTTCCTCAACCACCCCGGTAACCACACGCCAGCAGGAATGTTCCGGAGTCCTCAGAAGGCTCCGAAAACGAACCTTGTACGTCCGCTCGAAGCAGAAGGTGAGCAGCACGCAAACAACTCCACTGGCGAATTACATTGGCAAGTTCCAGCATCTCCAGGAGACTGTGAATAACCTGCAACTGTCTCTGGGGGAACACAAAGTATCCGTGACCTCACAAATTGAAGACTCCAAAGTCAGTGCGAAGAATGAACTTCGTGCAATTTTTGTCTCAAAGACAGATCAGTTTCACTCTCTCATCGAATCCTCGAAGCAAAGTTTTCTGACCTGGACAAGCAAGTGAATACACTGAGGAAAGAAGAATCATGCGCTAAAGACTCAGCTGGGTAACATTAATGCAGAGCTAAAGAGTTTGAAACCCAGTCCTCGTCATGACGCCAGCACACAGTACGAGGATGTACACTCATGTCCTGTACCCCCTAATAGCATACCCTCTCCTGCACACTTATCGACGGTGACAGCGACACTGCTCCCACTATCAGTGACATTACACGCCATGTTCATGTAGACACTACGGGCAGTGTGGCACCCCCCCTCCCCCCAGCCCTCCATGGTGTCTCCCAGTCAATGCCTCTGACCATCGTGACTGGCGATGGCAGCGGTCCACACGTTGAGCCTCAATGGCAGGGCATTGCTAAGCTGGAACACACCATGCACCTCTTCATCCTCTAGCAGTGACCAGCCTATGCAGCCAGCGGCACATTCCCTTGAGCAGGCACAGACCATAGAGATGTGTGACATTGACAAATACGCTGTCCCAACCTCAAACTTCTTCACCCCCCTCAGTGAGCAAACAGGCAGTGCACCTGATCCAGTGAACAGTATGTCTCGTACTGACAACACTAGGGGAGTTTCAGATCAACCGAATCAACAGAATCAGAGGACTAGTGATCAAGATGCACTTTACCACGATCTGTCTCTGACCGCTGTTCCGCTCCTCCTCATCGGGGACTCAGTGATAAGAGACATTGACCCCCACAGATTAGTCCCCCGACAACAATCTGCCTCAAAAATCTGTGTACCAGGAATGACTGTTCGTGCTTTATTTGGTTGGCTGCAGAGACAGCGTGCAAATGTTGATGTGGAAGTATTGATTTTACATGTTGGGGTGAATGACTGTAGAACCACAGGTGAAGTTACGAAAGACACATGGTGTGACCTCATTCACTTGGCCAGTCAGAAGTTTCCTAAAGCCAGGTTCATCCTGAGCTCAATCATTCCAGCCCGAGGTAAACACCATATCAACACCATCATTTCACCACAAAAACAAAAAATGGGAAGAGCCTGTGAAACGCTGAAATGTGATTTCATAGACAATTATTTCAGTTTCGTTACCTTGGCAGGGAAAACTAAACCGGCACTCTACCACAATCTTATTCATCCAAGTGATGTAGGCACTGCCAAATTAGCACAGAATCTGAAGCGAGTACTGTATCCCCCTCAGTCCCGAGTTACCAATCCCAGACGGAACAACCCGTCAACATACAGTGACAGACAGAAACACTTACTCACAACAACGACAAACAAATAATGGTGACTCAGGCACAAATTATCCACCCATTGAATCCATGGCCCATTATCCCCCTCTGATTCGAAGTAAGCGTTCCCAAACGCCACAAACACAAGCGCCACTGCTCACTCCCTTTATTCAAGGGCCACTCTCCATCCTTCTACCTATGAGGACAATACCAGACCTCCCCAACCTTATCACCCGTCCCCACTCCTTCCCCACCCTACTTTGTTTGACAACACTCAGACTCATCACCACCCCCCACTAGTTTTCCTCCCTCCTCCAAGTCTGACAATATCCAACCAATACAGTCGTTTTATCCTCTATATCATTCCCCCTATCAGAGCATGACTTCTGACCCAAGTCAGAACCAAAGTTCTTACAACCCAGTAAAGACCCCCATCACAAAAATCCATACGAGCAATTATTTTTTAATCTAATGGCATCATACATGAACTCTCACCAACGGCGATTTCCTTGAATTGATCCAAATGTCTATTGTTGTATTTGCATTGGATATGAGTGCGTGTGTGCACGCGCGCGTGCATACATGTGTGGTGAGAGCATGCAAGTTGTGTTTTACTCTTGATTCATTTTCTATAAAACAACGCTGATCTTTATTAGAGATCTCCAAGGGTGTGAATGTAAATTGACACACTATCTGGTATTGCGTATTCCACAAAATGCATGTTGCAAGTATGCAGAACACGCGTGTATGTGTTTGTCAGTGAAAGCATGCTTGCGCGCGCGCGCGCGCGCGCGTGTGTGTGTGTGTGTGTGTGTGCGTGCGTGCGTGCGTGCGTGCGTGTGTGTGTGTGTGTGTGTGTGTGTGTGTGTGTGTGTGTGTGTGTGTGTGTGTGTGTGTGTGTGTGTGTGTGTGTGTGTGTGTTGTTGCACAAAGCTGGACTCGGACGTTTATGGACAGGCTGTTTTTCATTTGTTCCATGGTGACTGGATCAACAGTACTGAGAACAAGTATTTTTCATTGTTTCCAACAGTAACGCACTGTTTTTTTTTTCTGTGTTCAGGCACTGCCTGTGTTTCAATTGGCGATTTGTATTTTTGATTGTACTTACGTGTTGTTGTATCTGGTGAGTGAGTGTCTTCTTTTTTTTTTTTTTTTTTTTTTTTTTTTTTTTTTTTTTTCTTTTTTTTTTCGAGTTAGTGAGAAATACATTTCAAAATAATTTGTTCATCTGTACAGACCTATTTGTAACATTGTGATGCCATGCCATTTACTCTAGATACATGGCTCTCTAAGGAAGGGTTTCGAATAGGTTATCTTAATATCAACAGTGCTAGAAAACAAAACTGATGAAATAGCATCCATTTTAAACAACAATGGAACGAACTTTCATATATTTTGCTTCGCAGAATCCAGATTAACATATGTAGTTTCAGATGCTGTGTATATGCATAATTATAACATCATTCGTCTTGATCCTACAGCTCCTAAATCAACAGGTATGCTATTATACTGTGCAAACTCATTAAATTTTAAAAGAATTCTACATTTCGAAAGCTATAATATAGAATCAGTCTGGGTCGAAATCAGTTTAAAATGTTGTAAACCTATAATAGTAGGATTCATTTACAGGAACCCATCCGAAACAATTGATTGGTATGACAGGTTTCATCTGATGATGGACGCTGCCATCCTGGAATCAAAAGAAATCGTTCTCCTAGGAGATTTTAATATAGATTTAAGAAATGCCCTAACAATGTCCGGAAAAAAAAAAAAAATGGATTAACAGCTGTGCGATGCTTGGATTAGAACAATTAATCGACCGTCCAAACACATTACAGAAAACACTGAGACACTTATTGGTCACGTTTATGTTAATTCTAAAGAACACACTGTAGAAACTTGCTGTGTTCCAGTTAGTTGTAGTGATCACTCAACAATAGGTCTCACTTGGATAAAAAGAGGAGTAAAAATTCCAAATACGGACACAAGGAAATTTTTTATAGAGACGTTTTACCTATTTCGACAAAAATGCCTTCCTAACTGATTTACTTCACTCAGGATTAGAAGACGTTTATCAGACTAGAGACCTGGACTGTGCTGTTAATCAATGGATAAATAAATTTAATTCTGTTTATGACAGACATGCTCCCTTTATAAAAAAGAGAGTTAAACATTTTAGTAAACCACCTTGGATAACAAAGGAAATAGATAAGGAAAGTAATGAAAGAGATTACTTAAATAAGACAAATCAAAAAGCGAAATACAGACGACAAAGGAACAAAGTCATTTCTATGAAGAGGAACGCAAAGCAAAAATACTTCCAAAATTTGGTGTCTTCATCACAGACTCTCTAAATTGATATGGAAAGCCATCAATAGCCTAACTAATAACAAATTACACAGCCAAATCCAAAGATCATGTAAAGACATATCACCAGAAGAAATCAATACTCACTTTGCAAACATTGCTGAAAAAACAGTTATAAATAATAAAACGAATAAGAACGACTTAAAGCTATTAGAAGAATTTTGTACTTCAAAGAATATTAATTCAAACTTAAATATTCCATCAATCGCAGTAAATGAAGTTTTCAGTGGACTGATAAAATTAAAGCAATCGGGGAACTAGAGATGATTTAGATGGGTTAGATGGCAAAATTCTGAAAATCAGTGCTCCTGTTATTGCAGATTCTCTTACTTACATTTACAATCTATCTATCGATAAGAACAACTTTCCCCTCAAATTCAAGGAAGCTAGAGTCATACCTATTTATAAAACAGGAGATCCTGCAAATCCCTCTAACTATAGACCCATTTCTATCCTATCTCACTTATCAAAACCCCTTGAAAGGCATGTCAATCACATTTATATTCTCATTTTAACAAATATGATTTGGTTCATGAAAACCAATCTGGCTTTCGTGAGAACCACTCTTGCCATACAGCACTTACACAAATCGTTGAAAAAATTGTCTTTCAAACATTAACAACAATGAGTTTACAGAATTCTTTTTGTTGATTTTGCTAAAGCATTCGATGTAATCGACCACACTCTGCTATTAAAAAAAACTCAGTCATTACAAATTAACGAATGACACCTTACAATTTATTTCTTCCTTTCTCACAAACCGCTATCAGCTTGTCGAAATAAATTCTAAACGAT
>JADBJO010001115.1:430000-450000 GCA_016801955.1 Conus betulinus
CACACGCACGCACACCTCCCCCTCCCCCCCCCCCCTCCCCTACACACACACACACACACACACACACACACACACACACACACACACACACACGTGTGCCTGCAGTCAGCAACACATGCAACCTTAATGACACGAATATCGATCGGCGTATGGGCGCGCCACGTTGGTCACTGAAACTGGGCCTTGCCTTGTTCTCTTCGTGCGAAAATCTATGTATCCATATAGATCCTACCCCCGGCTGGCAAAGGATCAGAGAGAGAGAGAGAGAGAGAGAGAGAGAGGAGAGAGAGAGAGAGAGAGGCAGACAGACAGACAGAGACAGAGACAGAGACAGAGAAAGACAGACAGACAGACAGACAGACAGACAGACAGACAGGGACAGAGAGAGAGAGAGAAAGAGAGAGATACAGACAGACAGACAGACAGACAGAGCCAAGGATTTACGTTCAATTCATAAAGGCCATAAACCCTTAAAACAGGGATATGCCTTACGATTCGAATCGTATATCGACACTGGTCTTCATCATGTTACATAAACGAATTTCTTTAAAGTACTGTACTGAATTCAATAGCTAACTGTTCAATAACACTATTGTCACTTGATGATGACACTGACAAGATAAACTGGAAAAGACGAGGAAGGTTAAAATACTTTAATGGAATGACTAGTACCACATGAACGTCATAGTCTGTGGCTTATCAACATGGTTTCTGTGAGAAACGTAGGCCCTACAACCAGATGTAGTCTGTGGCTTATCAGCATGGTTTCTGTAGGAAACGTACAACCAAATGTAGTCTGTGTGGTTTATCAACATGGTTTCTGTAGGAAACGTACAACCAGACGTAGTCTGTGGCTTTATCAACATGGTTTCTGTAGGAAACGTACAACCAGATGGTTACAGTCTGTGGCTTATCAACATGGTTTCTGTAGGAAACGTACACCCAGATGGTTATAGTCTGTGGCTTATCAACATGGTTTCTGTAGGAAACGTACAACCAGATGGTAATAGTCTGTGGCTTATCAACATGGTTTCTGTAGGAAACGTACAACCAGACGTAGTCTGTGGCTAATCACCATGGTTTCTGTAGGAAACGTACAACCAGACATTGTGGCTTATCACCATGGTTTCTGTGGGAAACGTACAACCAGACGTAGTCTGTGACTTGTCAACATGGTTTCTGGAGGAAACGTACAATCAGAACGTTTGATGAGTTTCACAGCAAACCCGGGCAACTACCTGCACCAGACTCGACCCCCCCTCTCCCGACCGCAATCCACTTCTGACCCCGATCTTGGCACACGAGCCTCGATTCTCAACGGGTGTAATTTTGAAATCCCTGTTCGTTTTTTTTTTGTTTGTTTGTTTGTTTGTTTTTGATAGTGACTGAGGACTTGTTCACCTGCACACACACCCTCCAGCCGTTATCTATTTACTTATTTATTTGTTCATTTATTCATTTATTTATTCGTTTATCTATTCATTTATTTATCAGTCTACTTACTTATTTAACTATTTGTTCATTCATTTATAATTTCCGTTGTTTGTTTGTGTATTCTTGTCCTGTCTGAAGCAGACCAGTTGGTGGAGTTTGTTCTGTTAATGTTTGTTTCGTACGTTTGGCCGCTCAGTACTTGAACATGTTCCATAGCCACTTTCAGTCGTGTTATCAGCGGAGATCTGCTTATACTGTGTGTTGCGTTTTTTTCTCGCCCGAAACACTCTTCACAAGCGTCTGACCAGCGCGTTGGGCTACTGCGTAGGTCAGACATCCGCTGAGTCGTAGCCACGAGACCCTCTTCTCCAATAATTGTCTCATCTTTGTTGTTAATTCATTTATCCATCAGCTTCAAATCATGCGTAGTGTGGTCTCACAACTTAACAGATGTAGTGTAGCGTATATGGACTAGTCCGCACGGAGTGACGCCTCCTTGATGAAACTGAAACTGAAACTGGTTATATTTTGTGTTGCATTTTCTTCTCGCCCGAAATCCTCTTCACAAGCGTCATGGCGATTTTGATAGGCTGAAAATGCAGCATCGATATAATTAAAGATCTGAACAAAAATTATTTTATTGAATGTCACCAATGGTGATCTACATAAGTGTTTATCAAATCCAGCCTGTAAATTCGCCTGTAAAAGTTATTACGCTCCTCCACCCCCCCACCCCCCCTTCCCACTTTCATCCCCACCCCCCGTCCTGCAATTTCCTCGTAATGATAACACTGTCCACTTCATTGCACGCATTGTATGACGAAATTACTTCATGGATGTGCGGATGGTCAGCATGACTTTTTTGTTTTCTATACAGTTGAACTTCTGACCTGGCTATTTTGACTAACAACTGGAGTATAACCTTGATCAACTATCAAGTAAAAAAAAAAAAGATAAAAGAAAAGAAAAAGATCTTGAAGTGTTTGATTAGCAGATAGTTTTTAATTAGATCTAGTTGCAAAGTGAAACGACTGCAGGCGGAAATCTAAACAAATCTTAAATAAATGTCAGCGAACCGCCCAGAGAAACGTGGACAAACGAGTCACAAGACAACACACAACGCGTTTCCACCTCTTAGGTCTTCCTCAGGTGAAACAAAGATGGACAAAATAACGAAAATGCACTTAGCTTTGATCGCTTCAGATTGATTCTGAGTTCAGCGCAAGGAAGGTCTCTTCTTGTGCTGCTGCTATCGGAAATAACTGTCACCGCCTTCCTTGCGTTGAACTCAGAATCAATCTGAAGCGATCAAAGCTAAGTGCATTTTCGTTATTTTGTCCATCTTTGTTTCACCTGAGGAAGACCTAAGAGGTCGAAACGCGTTGTGTGTTGTCTTGTGATTCGTTTGTCCACGTTTCTCTGGGCGGTTCGCCGACATTTATTTAAGATTAGTTTTTAATTAGTTTTGCCGGTCTAATTCTTGGATCAGTGTAGTTTTTTGCAAATGTTCACGTGTCTTACATCCACAAAACGAGGCAATGTGCAATGTTTTTTACCGTCTCTTCTTGTGCTGCTGCTATCGGAAAATAACTGTCACCGCCACCATTACTTTCATCATCATCATCATCATCATCATCATCATCACTATCACCACCATCATCATCATCATCATCATCATCATCGTTGTCATCATCATCATCATCATCACCATCATCAGCAGAAACAGCTGCATCATCATCATCATCATCATCATCACCCACCACCATCACGTCTCCCTCTCAGTCACATATTGAGAGAGAGAGAGAGAGAGAGAGAGAGAGAGAGAGAGAGAGAGAGAGAGAGAGAGAGAGAGAGAGAGAGAGAGACGGACGGAAGGGAGGGAGGGACAGAAGAAACACAGAGAGTGACAGGGAGGTGGGGGGGGGGGGGGGGGGGAAGGCAGACGACAGAGAGGGAGGGGAGGGAGGGAGGGGGAGGAAGACTGAGAGGAGGGAAGGGAAAGAGGAAGGAAGGCGGTAGGAGTAGGAGAGAGAGAGAGAGAGAGAGAGAGAGAGAGAGAGAGAGAGAGAGAGAGAGAGAGAGACAGACAATCAGACAGACAGACCGACCGACAGACAGACAGACCGACAGACAGACAGACAGACAGACAGACAGTCCATCGAACCAGGAACAAAGCAGCTCTCGCACCAGCGTCATCCCAAGTTGATGAGGAATGGAGTCAGCTCTGAACATTGAACATCTTGGTTCGCCCTGGCCGCTTCTTCGCATGCTAGCTAGGCTCTGTATAATGATTGTTATGTAGGGCCTCTGATCATCATGTGTACGTCGTAGAAGGAGTGAGTGAGTCCACCCCCGGACGATGTACGTGCCTGGTAGCCTATTGACCAGGATGAAGTGGAAGTCGCTTGTATACACAGCTGATATCGACCCCGGTAGGGTGTGAAGGAAGGCGATATATATTATATATATATATATATATATATATATATATATATATATATATATATATATACCCAGGTGGGTATTGATTTGACGGCACTGACTGAATCGATTGATAAGAGCGGGGCCCGCTCCGCTTCCTCCCTTGGTGTTGAGCGAGCCTCGCGTGACTGTTTGTCGGCATCGGCGACTGAGCTTGGCTGGCTTTTAAAGCTTTTATTGATGTAGATGAACGTAGCGTTTGTCGTTGTCCCGTGTTCATGGATGACTGTTCTTATGGTACATCCTTTGTAAACTAATGTTGTTGTCGTTATTTTGTAATTGTTGGTTTTTGTTGTTGTTGTTGTTGCTGTTGTTGCTGTTGTTGCTTAGCTCTCTAGCTCTCTCTCTCTCTCTCTCTCTCTCTCTCTCTCTCTCTGTATTTGTCAGTCTGTCTTTCCCTGTCTCTGTTTCTGTCTGTCTGTCTTAGGACTGATATAAAAGCCAATGTTCAGCTTGTTTATATCTTGTTTGATCATCTCTCTCTCTCTCTCTCTCTCTCTCTCTCTCTCTCTCTCTCTCTCCCTCTCCCGCTCCAACTCTGCCCCTCCCTCCCTCTCTCTCTCTCACGCCCCATCCTCTCTCTCTCTCTCTCTCTCTGATTACAGATATAACGTCCACACCCACCTGTCTCCCACAATGTAAATCTCCTCAAGCTTTTTACTAGCACAATCCGACATTCTGCGATCGATGTTCACCCTTTTTTTTTTTTTTTTTTTTTTTTTGCATAATCACTCATAATAAACTTATTACGCATTTCTCTCATCTGGAACTTTCAACCAGCCGTTCAGTCACCAATGAACCAGGAAATCAGCCAAGTCAAGTCAGTCAACAACCAATCAGCCATCTATATAGCCATTTAACCAAGCAGCTATTCAGTAAGTCAATCAAGCTGCAATCAAGTCAGTCAACCAATCAGCCATTCAGTAAGTCAGTCAAGCTACTAATACGTCAGTTAACCAATCAGCCATTCAATCAGGCTGCTATCAAGTCAGTCAACCAATCAGCCATCAGTAAGTCAATCAGTCAAGTCAGTCAGCTGCAATCAAGTCAGTCAACCAACCAGCCATCCATAATAACCCTCAAGAAACTTATTACGTATTTCTCCCCTTTTCTTTTGTTCCAACCGTCCGTGGAGTCACCAGCTAACCAGTTAATCAGCCAAGTCAAGTGGCTATCAACTCAGTGAGTGAGTGAACCAATCAGCCATCCAGTCAGTCAACCAATCAGCCATCCAGTCAGTCAACCAATCAGCCATTCAGTTAGTCAAACAATCAGTCATCCAGTCAGTCAACCAATCATCCATCCAGTCAGTCAACCAATCAGCCATTCAATCTGTCAACCAATCAGCCATCCAGTCAGTCAACAATCAGTCATCCAGTCAGTCAACCAATCAGTCATTCTGTCAGTCAACCAATCAACCATCCAGTCAGTCAACCAATCAGCCATTCAGTCAGTCAACCAATCTGTCATCCAGTTAGTCAACCAATCAGCCATTCTGTCAGTCAAACCAATCAGCCATTCAATTAGCCAGCCATTCAGTCATCCTGTCAGTCAACCAATCAGTCATTGAGTCAGTCAACAATCAGCCATTCAGTCATCAAGTCAGTTATTCAGTCAATCAACCAATCAGCCATTCAGTCAGTCAACTAACCAGCAATTCAGTCATCCAGTCAGTCAACCAATCAGCCATCCAGTCAGTCAGCCATTCAGTCATCCAGTCAGTCAAACCAATCAGCCAGTCAACCAATTAACCATTCAATCAGTCAATCAGGCTGCCATCCAATATGTCCACTTTCCAGTGAGTCAACCAATTAGTCTACTCAATCAGTGAGTAAACCAATTAACTATTCAAGTGGCGAAGTCAAGCCGACCAAGCAGAAACCCAGCCAACCTGTCAACTTAAACAGCCATCCAGTCAACCAGTCAAGGAAGAAGCTATCCAATTAACCAGTGTGTCAACCGATTCAAGTAGCTATCAACTCAATCAGCAAGTCAACCAGGCAATTATCCAGTGACCCAACAGCGACCAAATCAACCAGAGAGTCAACCAGGAAGCAGCATATCCAAACAACCAATGAGTCAACCACAAACGCTATTCAGTCCGTCAGCCATCTAGTCCACCAAGTAGCTTGTCAATCAATCAGTGATAGCCATCCAGTCAGTCATTCAGTCAGTCAGCGAACTGGCTATCCAATCAACAAATGAGACGGTGAAGTAGCCATCCCAACAACTAGTCAGTCATCCACGAAGCTATCCGGTCTACAAAGTAGCCTAGTAATCGATTCAACCATTAGTTTTCCATTCGGTCAACCAGTTTACCAATCAACCGATCTAGTTAAACAGCCAATCAACCAAGCATTTATCAAATCAAGCAGTCAGTCAACCGAGTAGCCATACAGTCAAAAAGCTAATCAGGTAGTTATCCAGTCAACCAGGCAAGCAACCAAGTACAGCTACCCAGCAACTCAGTCAGTCCATCAAAGTCGCTATCCAGTCAACTAATGAATCAACCAAGAACCCATCGACTGAAACACCTAGTCAACCCACTCGCAGCTGTCCCAGTGTGTGTGTGTGTGTGTGTGTGTGTGTGTGTGTGTGTGTGTGTGTGTGTGTGTGTGTGTGTGTGTGTGTGTGTGTGTGTGTGTGTGTGTGTGTGTGTGTGTGTGTGTGTGTGTGTGTGTGTGTGCATGTGTGTGCGCGCGCACGTGCGCGTGTTTGTGTGCACGTGTCTGCACGCGCGTGAGCGTACGTGCGTGCCTGCATGCGTGTGTGTGTGTGTGTGTGTGTGTGTGTGTGTGTGTGTGTGTGTGTGTGTGTGTGTGTGTGTGTGTGTGTGTGTGTGTGTGTGTGTGTGTGTGTGTGTATGTGTGTGTGTGCACATGTCTGCGCACGCGAGCGCATGCATGCGTGCGTATGTACGTGTGTGTGTGTGTGTGTGTGTGTGTGTGTGTGTGTGTGTGTGTGTGTGTGTGTGTGTGTGTGTGTGTGTGTGTGTGTGTGTGTGTGTGTGTGTGTGTGTGTGTGTGTGTGTGTGTGTGTGTGTGTGTGTGTGTGTGTGGTGTGTGTGTGAGAGAGAGAGAGAGAGAGAGAGAGAGAGAGAGAGAGAGAGAGAGAGAGAGAGAGAGAGAGAGAGTTTATATGCTTGCATAAAGGATAAATAAGGTTCATAAATTGTTGCTAAACACCACAAATGCTTTTTTTTTTTTTTCGTAATCGCACTTTTTTTTTTTTTTTCAGAAGCTGGTATTTTTTTCCTCATAGATCCTGTCATACTTTTATCGTCACAAATGTTTATTTTCAATCTAAACCTTTTAGATACGTGATTTGTGACATAAAAAAAATCAATTTTTCACAGCACACACACACACACACACACACACACACACACACACACACACACACACACACACATACACACACACGCGCGCGCGCGCGCGCGCACACACAAACGGGTAAAAAGTGTATTTTTGTTTTTGTTGTTGTTAATCCAAACACACTAAAATGGTGTTAATTTTAAGATAGTGCATACAGTGTTTTCGCTTTCGCAGTCATTGACAAACATAACTCGCGCGTCTTAAAGAAACCGCAGCTGGACGGATGCACAAACCGTTGAAACTATGCAGGGAATACTACTAGGCCTAGAGAACGAAAAACGCCCGACAAGCAGGCCGCAAGATGAGACAAGACGAGGACAGTACGTGCGCATTGACTGTCCGATGGGATGGTCGCACTGACCCATACAAACACAGGACATAACTGCTAGGACGAAGAAAGCATGATTTGCGACATTTCCCAAGTGTAGCCTCACTGGTCCTAAAGTATATTTTGTCACATACAGAAGAGAGAGAGAGAGAGAGAGAGAGAGAGAGAGAGAGAGAGAGAGAGAGAGGAGAGAGAGAGAGAGAGAGAGAGAGAGAGAGAGAGAGAGAGAGTGAGAGAGAACATTGAACTTTCGTTTTCAATGCCCATGCCCTAGTTTCTTAGGGCGCCGCCATCTTTCTTTCATATCCACCACGGCTGTGCTAGTTTGCTGTGTAGCAAACGTTTTGGATGCAACCAATGACATGTTTTTAAATCGTAATGTCCTCTTTCATTCAAATCTTTCCATTATTTGTCACGTGTTCTAGTGTTTTAGATTGATATTTTGCGTTTTAAGTGGCGTCAGTCAGGACAAAGATGTTATAGCTCTGAGGATACATATTCGATTGCCAGATAATCACGTGACCAATCGATCGAGCTTTTAATCCCGTTCACAAGATGGCTGCTAGTGTGCAGTCGATGTGTAACTTTTGGAAAAACTTTAACCTCCAAGAGTTACAGGTAAGTGGGAAAATATTTGTTTTTCGAACAAAATCAAGTCCGAAATGTAAAATGCATTCTCTGATACATGCGTTCATAGCGCCACGAGTATCAATGTCTCGCACGTTTTCAAACGCTGTGATGCTATTGATAGAAATATCAGTGGACGTAACGCCGTCAGTAGAATCTGATAATCAATATGGCTATCTGGGATCAGAGCTCTTTGTCTGAGTCCGCATCAGCCGCCGAGATGCGGATGCTGTTCGTGTTGAATTTTGTGCTGTGGTGATGAGACTAAAGCGGTGAAGAGAAACTTCGGGGACAAGGCTAAAAGTTTTGAAACTTTCCGGGCGTTAGTGTGTTGGTAATCGCATCCAGCATCGATGATGGGCATTGACTGTCCGTTGGTATCACCATCACTATAGTATCAGTGACTGTGAATGTGGGACTGCCTGCACGAGACAACCGACGTAGAAGTTGCAGGCACAGAGAAGGGGGAAGAAATCCGCAGCTCTGTGATGACTGAAAACGAGCTGCAGCAGAGATTTCAGTCGTTCACTGCTGAAGTAGTGCCGCTGTAGGAAGCTGAGGTAGCTCACCGGTTTGTAATCAGCAGTGAAAAGTGTGTGTGTGTGTGTATGTGTGTGTGTGTGTGTGTGTGTGTGTGTGTGTGTGCTAGCATTATTTTGTTTGCTTGTTTTGTTGTTGTTGTTGTTGTTGTTGTTTTGTGTGTGTACACGTGTGTGTGTGCAAGCATTATTTTGTTTGATGGTTTTTGTTGTTTTTTTGAGTGTGTGTGTGTGTGTGTGTGTGTGTGTGTGTGTGTGTGTGTGTGAGGGAGGAGAGAGAGAGAGAGAGAGAGAGAGAGAGAGAGAGAGAGAGAGAGAGTTTGTTTGTGTGTGTGTGTGTGTGTGTGTGTGTGTGTGTGTGTGTGTGCTAGCATTTTTTTTTTTTTTTTTTTTTTTTTTGAGAGAGAGAGAGAGAGAGAGAGAGGGGGGGGGGGGGGGGGCTATGCTCCTCTCACCTCAACACCCCCCTTCCCCCCTCTGGTCTGTATGGGTCCCCAGTTCTGATGCTACTGACCAGTGTGTGTGTGTGTCACTGTGTGTGTGTGTGTGTGTGTGTGTGTGTGTGTGTTTTGGTCTGTTACAGTTCTTCATCTGATCACTATTTTCATGTTACAGTTTATCTCTGTAGCAAGTTGTAGTTTGATTTGTTGATCACAGTTTTTTCCTTGTTAAATTTCAAACAATGCACTCATGTTTGGAGAGCCAGCACATGCACTGATACAGTCTCTGAGAGAGAGAGAGAGAGAGAGAGAGAGAGAGAGAGAGAGAAGGGGGATGGGTAGTGGTGGTTATCAGGCTTAAATTGAGTACAGTCAACATGTGATAATTGAAAACATAGAAAACACTAAGATCCTTGCACGGGAAATGTTGCACGTAACTAGAAATAAGTAGAATGTCAGTATTGGTTTAGATGTCTACACAAATCTTCATACCTGCATGTGTGCTGTTAAATTTGATCTCACAATAATAATAATTCAGCAGTTTATTATTATATATATTATGATTAGAAGTGCTACATTTGAAGTTACAGAAAATTTAAAAAGTGAGTTGCTGAACCATCTTTGTCACATAAAATATTTGAGAGTTTTTCTTTACAGTTTATATTTTTTTGGGGGGGGGGGGGGGGGGGGGGGGGGGGGGGGCAAGCCAAAACTAAAAGCAGGAGCTGGAGCTCAAAGTTGTGATCCTGTTCTAAGTGTGTTTCATCAGTCTGTTTCTGTCTCTGTCTCTGCCTCTCTATCTCTCTCTGTCTGTCTCTCTGTATTTGTCTGTATGTATGAGTGTATGTATTTGTGTGTTTGCGCACGTGTGTGTGTGTGTGTGTGTGTGTGTGTGTGTGTGTGTGTGTATACATGTATACGTGTATACATGTGTGAGTGTGTGTGTGTGTGAGTGTGTGTGTGTGTGTTTGCGTATACATGTGTGTGAGTGCGTGTGTGCGTATGTGCATGAGCCCTCCACTCTAACCCCCCCGACCCCACTCCCTTCCGCCCTTTGCTGTCTGCTGTCTTTGTTACTGGTTACTGGTTACCTCCCCCCAGTTTTTGTCTGATGTTCTCCAGATCTGGCATGGTAACTCAGCACACTGGGCAGATCCAGAGTGAAGAACCCTTGTGTTGGTGCGAGTTACTGTAGTTGCATTTTAATGTGACTGTATGGTAAAGCAAAGCAGTGTGGGGATTCCAAGAGAGTTGATCAGACACGCCTCTCCCTAGGCATTGATGTAAAGTACAAATGTTGTACTTAACTTTCAACCAGATCTCAGTTTGTAGAGTGTTAGCTTAGACAAAGTCTAGATGTCCCTGGTTCAGTCCAGGGGGCCGGAATAGCTCAGTTGCACTCATAATCTTGGGGTTGCGGGTTCGCATCTCCGCTGGGCCGTTTCGGTAAAGGGGGATTTTTCCCTCAAGAGTTAACATTGGTTCTGACTCCATTCCCCATACAGTCCTTCGAATGAGGACTATAAACTGAGGTTCCATGTGTGAATGCAGGCACAACATCTTGCACACATGTAAAATCCCATCACCAACTGTCGGAAGAGAAGGCCAGTTTGCCGTTGGTATGGATGACATGTTACACATAGCATGCACCCTCCCCAAAGTTGGAGTATAGCAGCGTAAATGATGGTATATAAAGAATGGTCATACACACAAAAGTGTCAGAATAATGAACAAGATGATTAGGGACATTAAAAGAAAGAAGAAGAGGGGTTCAGACATTCCCCCTCCCCCCCCCCCCCCTCTCATTTTTTTTTTTTTTTTTAACCCTTCTAAGGGATTGGAAGCATGTCTATTGTCTAGGGTAAAGGTGTTGGGGTAGGTGGTGAGGGAGGTGGGTACAGATGAATTAGGAGGAAGGAGGAGGAGAAAAAGGGGGGAACAGTGGGTGAGAAAGCTGGTATACATGGGAGAAGGGGAAAGGTGGGGAGGGAGATGGGGAGAGGAGGAGGAAAGAGGGGGGGGGGGGGGGGGGGGGGGGGGCTGTTGAAAGGGAGAGGGAGTGGGAGGAGGATGGGAATGGGATTTTAGGGGAAGGGGGAGGAGGAGATTGAGAAGGGGGGGGGGGGGGGGGGTGTTAGATGCATAGAAAATCTTATTCTTCGCAGTTATAATATTGTATACTGTCATTGCCCAATACATGTAAAAAGAAACTGTTCACTTTTGTTTCTTTGTTTGTGAATTGTTTGATACATCTTTTTTTCAGAACAGTTGCCACCAAAGTAATTACTCTGGGTTTCAATTTCTGAAATATATATACATGCATGTGGCTGATAGTGATAATCTTTTTTTTTTTTTAAAACTTTTTGTTAAGGGAGGTAATTGAAATGACTGTGTGTGTGTGTGTGTGTGTGTGTGTGTGTGTGTGTGTGTGTGTGTGTGTGTGTGTTACATTTAGATGTACTTGTAAACTTGAAATTGAATTGGGTAGAAATAAGAGTATGTCAGAGAAACATGCAAATCTTGTAATATGAATGTGCTAGTTAATGAGTTCCATCTTATTTTTGAGTGTCCAAAGTTCTTGCCCTCTCCCCATTTTCCTCAGCCCTTCCCCCTTTATCCCTGCCCCCTAACACACATTTTTTTGCTGTAAACCCAGTGTTTTCATATGTAAACTTTTGAGTGCAAACAAGTCTGTTCTTTTAAGATTAGCTAGGTGTATTGAATTAGGCAAAAAATTCTGATTATGTTCTTATGTAATTTTGTTTTTATTTACAAAAATATTTACATTCATAGGACATTTGACCTGCAGGTGTTTCATGTTGGTATTTGTCAGTGAGTTTGTTATCCTTCAAGTCTGAACAAGGGGCTAGAGGATTAAATAGTGTGTGTGTGTGTGTGTGTGTGTGTGTGTGTGTGTGTGTGAGAGAGAGAGAGAGAGAGAGAGAGAGAGAGAGAGAGAGAGAGAGAAAGAGAGAAAGAGAGAGAGAGAGAGAGAGAGAGAGAGAGAGAGAACAAATTCTGTGTGTGTACCTGTGCTTTTGAGTCTGTCAGAAAAGGCATATATATACACTGCCATGTTTCTGGTACATTGATGGGGGGTTTAATGAGATCTCTTTTTGAGGTCTACCAGTATACAGTTCAGTAGTTTCCTTTTTTTTCTTTTAGTACCTGATTACAGTGGAAACTTGTAAAATGGCCATGAAATATCTAAATTCAAATTTGGTCTTTGATCAAGGAGGTGAGTCGTTAAGTGTTAGTTAAATCTGTGATCAAAGACAGACACAAACATTTTCTGTTTGAAAAACAAAACAAAACAAAAACAAAAAACCCAAAAACAAAAAAAAAAAAAACAATGAAAATTAAAGGAAGGATATTTCTATGCAGACAGTAGGTGGCCCTAAAGAAAAAACAGTTTTGTACCGATTGGACTCAGACCACTTCTTCTACACCCATTTATCTTTTCAAAGTGTAGAAGCTGTGTTTTGCATTCCATGTGATGTATCACTCACTGTAAAACCCTCAGCGTTTGGACATGCATGATGTGAGACATACACACTTTACAGCAGACTCCATGAAAACCTTGTTCAGGGATGCCCCCACCTGATGGGATCTTTAAGTTTCTGAAAGAATAAGCATTTTTCATCCATGGAAGAAAGAATTTAAAGCAATTTTAGTGTTTTTTTTATGTAGAAAATATGTATCAGTGTGTGTGTGTGTGTGTGTGTGTGTGTGTGTGTGTGTGCTAGCGTGGTGCTAGCATTATTTTGTTTTGTTTTTGTTCTTTTCAACATCTGTGTAAAGAATTAACTTGATGAGATGACAGCCCTGATATGGCCCGTTGCGGTTGCCTGGGCTATGAATTGAATCAAAATAGACTGTAATGACTTTTTTCAACTTCAAGACAACACAGTTTGTGGGAAGCACTAAGTTCCCTTTTTTTTTTTTTTTTTTTGCCCAAGCTGGTATGACTTCGCCACAAAAGTCATGACATACATAATCTATTTTTGAATAACTTTATTGAGGTTAATAAATTGTATATATAGAGACAAGCCGGGGAAGTGATGGCTTTGTGCGTCAGAACTTGGAGCATGCAGCAGACGGGTCATAACAAGCCATACTTGCGGTGCCTTGTACAAGTTGTAGGACTCGATCTGTATTATGGGCTAAACAAAAGGCTTGCTTTATAGAATTTCATTGCTGACAGAAATAGATGCCAGCGTGAATATAGGATGGGGATGCTGAAGATGTCTCATTGGCTGTCGTAGAAAGGAGTTGTAATGACGTATGTCTGTTGTCTTTTTTTGTAGGACATGTCAAAGAGATGCACAAGGCGTGTTCCCAGTCCTGGAAAACTAATCAATGTATTGCGTTACTGACTTTGATTATGGGCCCTGAAAGTAATCGGATGCTGGGCTATTTCAGTGCTTATGCACAAGCATCTTTGTGGTAGCAATCAATGAGAGACCTTGCCAGAGAATTCTGTAGGGTAAGAAAGATTGATCGTGGGCAACAGCCTGAGCACACACTCTCACTCACACACACACACACACACATCTTTGAGCTGTGTATTAACGCTTTTCCTTGATCAGATTTAGAATGTCAGCCAGGCTTCTGGCATGAATTTATCTGGCAAAAAGGCAGTGTTTTGAAAGCCCTGAAGGGAAAGTAGTACATGGACTTTGTACTAGATCAATGTCAGGGAGATGATGAAGATAGAGGCTAGGGTGGTGCGGAAGGTAGGAGCAGCAGCAGTGTAAAAGCTTACTGTGGTCTTCTGGAGTGCTGAGCAATGACAACAAAGAATTAACAAACCAATACACAGACAGGCACACACCTACCGACACACCAGGCACACACCTACCGACACACCTAAAAATGCACAGATGGCATGAACATGTGTGTAGATGTTCACAAAAGCAAGCAAACATACAACTCACACACTCACATGCGCACACAGATACAGATATATATACACATTTGCACACATACAACACACACACACACACACACACACACAGACACACACACACACACACTCTCTCTCTCACACACACACACACACACACACACACACACACACACACACACACACACACACATGGGCATGCCAGCACACACACACACACACACACACACACACACACACACACACACACACACAATTTCTAATATGTATGCTCAGACAGACAGACAGACATGCACACACACACACACACACACACACACACACACACACACACACACACAGAGCTAGATATGCCCCATTGTCCCCCCCCCCCCCCCCCCCCCTATAATAGCTGGTCTCCATGTCACCGGGGCCTGGTCCCGCCCTTGCCCTCAGACCTGTGTTGAGGCCAGAGTTTCACTGTTCCAATATTGATCAGTCAAAGGACATGGGGAAAATGGGTGGTGAAGAAGGCACAGGGAGCTTTTAACTTTTAAAGGGACAGACAGACAGAAGGCCCACTGGCCTTGCAAGATGCCAGTCTTGCCAGGAGAAGGGACTGGTAGTAGTAGGAGGGGGTGGGTGTGGAGAATGGAAAAAAAAAAAAGGGTGGTGGGTGGGTGAGGGGGGGAATCAATATTTTGTGCGGTGACAATGGATGTATCAGGGCTGGCCCTTGGGGGACTGAAATGTTTGATTCCTTAATCAGGGCTGGGGAGCGGGGGAGACACAAATTGAGCGGGGCGGGGGGGGGGGGGGGGGGGGGGGGGGGGGGGGGGGGGGGGGGGGGGGGGTATTATTGACTGGCTTGTGATCAATGGACAGTTGTCGGTGGGATGTGTTCCCTAATGGAAGCATTACAGACACCCGCCCCAGTGATATATCGCAGCATCCCTCCCATCGATCCAGCCATTCTCATTGGATTTGTGGCCCTCCCCACTTCCACCGGCGTCGTCGTCCTTCCCAACACCCCCCCCCCCACTCCCCACCACCACCAGCTCCCACCCCCACTGCCCTTCCCAGTCCACTCCCTCTCTTGCTTGGCAGCGATGGAGACTTTTTGGACTTATTGATCGAAGAGCTAAGCGACCACACAGGGCCCGTTAAGCGACAGGAAGATGGAGAGAGATGACTTGCTCGGTTACAAGTGAATAAGCGCTTCTTTAAAATCAGGGAGAGATCAATAGATTTTCATCAGGAAAATGGGGGGGGGGGGGGGGGGGGGGGGGGCTCTGCAGCAGGCAGTCTAGCGGAGAGGTGATTGATTTATTGATACGTCACGCTATCGCCGAATCCTCCCTTTGCACCCTCTCAATGGCCGTGCCACCGTTTTGGGGGCCCACAGCCTCATGATAAATGGATGAGCGCCAGCGCGGGGTCCCAGGGCATCCATCTTCCCCATGGCTTTTCGACCAGTGATAGATTTTTAAGGTCCGAGATGGCCCGCCTATTGGCTCCACCGCGGCAGCTCAGCCCTCCGCCCAGGTCCTAGGGAAAGATCACTCTGGCTGCATTGGCAGGGCGGCTGGCTTCTCTCCCTTGGGGGGGGATGGCCTGATCTGTCACCCGGCCCCAATTTTTTTGGGGGGGGGGGGGGGGGGGGGAGGGGTTAGTCTTGCCAAGCTTTGTCTCCCTTTGGGTTTTTTTCTTTCTTTCTTTCTTTCTTTTTTTTTTTTTTTAGTGTTGTCAGGAGACCAGGCTGCTGCATAGCGGACTTTGGGGTTGTGCGGCCATAGGAGTTCCGCTCTGTCAGGTTTCTTGCTTTCTCCTCATTCATCTGACAATGCATTGCGATTTGGCTGAAAAACAACCACCACCAGCACAACAATAATCGTGCATGCTGTTCAAAGCATTCCCATAGATGGCTGTATTAGAAAGAAAATGCGGAAATAAAACGAGATTTTTTTTTGTTTTGTTTGTTCATTTGTTGTGTTTGTTGTTTGTTTAACTGTAGCAAGTGGTGTGTGTGTGTGTGTGTGTGTGTGTGTGTGTGTGTGTGTGTGTGTGTGTGTGTATTGGGGTGTGTGTGTAAGTGGGAGAGGGTGTGAGAGAAGAGAGAGAGAGAGAGAGAGAGAGAGAGAAAGAATATATTTGTGAGAGAGAGAGAGAGAGAGAGAGAGAGATATATTTGTGAGAGCTGAGTGAGAGAGAGAGAGAGAGAGAGAGAGTGTTTGTGTCTGCTCTGAAATGGAAGGTAGACAGACATCAACATGCATGAATACAGCAGCAGACTGTTCCAGATTCTTTCGCCTCTGTCCCCATGGGGACAAGTGGAGTCCTGGCGCCGGGGCCAGATCTGTTCTTTGTCACAGCTCCTCTCTGTGTTACATACCAGTCAACTGGGTGATAGGGCAGCTGATAAGAGTGAGAAATGAAAAAAACAACAACACACACCATTGTTATCGGTAATGACAGATAGTCACCATGTATGCATGTGCCTTGTGCTGTTAAGTTTAGTCTGATCAATCAAGCCAAAATTTCGCTTGGTAAAGATGCGCTGGCGTCTCAAAAGCATTAGTTAGCAGACCTTAAACATGTAGCTAACCTCAAATTTGGCTGACCAAAAAAAAAAAAAAAAAAAGAAAAAAAGTGGCATGTCTGTCAGTGTAAGGGAAAAAAGGGAAAAAAGATGTTCCCCATTGGCTGAAAAGTTTTGCTGGTAGCTTAGCAATACAGATAAACAGTATATCATATGAATGACACCATTTTTGTAACAAAATAACAGACAGTGCGAACTTTGCACGTGTTGGTGTGCAAGTTGTGTGTGGATTCCAATCACAGTGTGCAATAGGCATGTGTGTTGTGTGCAAGTTGTGTGTGGATACCAATCACAGTGTGCAATAGGCATGTGTTGGTGTGTGCAAGTTGTGTGTGGATACCAATCACAGTGTGCAATAGGCATGTGTTGGTGTGCAAGTTGTGTGTGGATTCCAATCACAGTGTGCAATAGGCATGTGTTGGTGTGCAAGTTGTGTGTGTGGATACCAATCACAGTGCGGAATGTGCATGTGTTGGTGTGCAGGTTGTGTGTGGATACCAATCACAGTGCAAACTGTGCACATGTTGGTGTGCAAGTTGTGTGTGGATACCAATCACAGTGTGCAATGTGCATGTGTTGGTGTGCAGGTTGTGTGTGGATACCAATCACAGTGTGCAATACTGTGCACATGTTGGTGTGCAAGTTGTGTGTGGATACCAATCACAGTGTGCAATAGGCATGTGTTGGTGTGCAAGTTGTGTAGTGGATACCAATCACAGTGTGCAATAGGCATGTGTTGGTGTGCAAGTTGTGTGTGGATTTCGGTAATCAGATGTGACATTTTTTCACCAGGGAAAAGTGTTCATCATCCAGGCACATGTGGTAGATCATCCGCTCTCATGGTGATTTAGTCATAAAACCAAAGGGTCTTGTAGTTGTACTTTTTCTTCAGCAATTTTCTTTTTTTTTTTTTGTTATTTCAAATTTTAGATGTTGACATTTTTCTCACCAGTAGGAACTGAAAGTGTTCATAGAAGAAGCTCCCTTCACACAGGTTTCAGCTCTAAACTCTGTACACTCTGGGGGATCATCTGGTTCATGATCCAGGATACCCTTCTGCTGTCAGAAAGTATTTGGCATCGGCATGATTTGAATCGGCCCATGCTGGAGGATTGAATGTCTCATTAAGATCAAGTCATTTTGTGATGGGTCTCTGGCCCAAACTCCTGGAGGACGCCTGTTCTAAATGGAAAAAAAAAAAAAATGTAATCCTTAGCAAGTTCACTGTTGTTGCTTCTCAACTGAATCCAGTAAAAAACTCTTTTCAGCTGTCTCAGCTGAAACATTTTACATCAGACTCCATGAAAATTTTGTTCAGAGATGTTCCACCTGATGTGATCTTTGACTTTCTGTAGTGGAAGAGATTCACATTTTTCATTTGATCTGAGATTTTATAGAAGAAAGGTTTTGAAAAAGAAAAATTCAGGTGTGTTTGTAGAAGGGTGTATTTTAAAGGGTTGTCTGATACTGTGAATGAGTAGGTGTTTTTGTTTCTTTTCTTTTTTTTTTTTTTCAATGACTTGTGAGTTTGACTTCAACTCAGTGACACCCCTGATATGGTCCTCTGCGGTCAGTTGGACTCTAAGCAGCATGACCTGACCTTAACTTAGCTGTCTGTGCTGTTGCTTGTGCTGTTGCTCTAGGGCTATAAAGCAACACAACCTTACCCTAACTTAGCTGTCTGTGCGCTTGCTGTAGGGCTCTAGACATCTACTGGATACTGAGGGAGAGCCCACAAGTCCCCCTTACTCCAACTCCTTTGTGAGGATTTTGGCTTTGAAGCCAGGTTCCCTCAGGTTGCTGGTAGACTGGCATTATTCTCAGACCTGTTGATGGCAGCCACCTGCAGTCTGCCTTGATAGAACACCCTCAGGTTGCTGGGTAGACTGGCATTGTTCTCAGTCCTGTTGATGGCAGCCACCTGCAGTCTGCCTTGATAGAACACCCTCCGGTTGCTGGGTAGACTGGCATTGTTCTCAGTCCTGTTGATGGCAGCCACCTGCAGTCTGCCTTGATAGAACACCCTCAGGTTGCTGGGTAGAGTGGCGTTCTTCTCAGTCCTGTTGATGGCAGCCACCTCCAGTCTGTCATAGGACACATTGAGTTCAATCCGTATCATTTTTTTTTTTTGGATCAACTTGAAAATCACTTCTTTTTTTTTTCCAAAAAAAGTTAAGTCTCTACATTTGCCTGTAGTGTAATTTGTCTCTAGAGCTGTTATACTGCTACTACTAATAATAATGAATACTTATATAGCGCCTATTCTTGGCTAGAGCCCAAGCTCTAAGCGCTTTACAATCAACACTCGTTTACACAACGGGCTGCCTACCTGGGTAGTGCTGACTGAAGAGCTGCCAGCTGGCGCTTCATTCAGTCGTTTCCCGTGTCATCAAGTCAATATCGTTCAATATTGTTCACTCAGTTTCCTTACTTCCTTCATTCTTTCCATTTCTCACGCAGGTGCATGCTATGTGTAACGTGTCATCCATACCAACGGCGGCCAAACTGGCCTTCTCTTCCGAAAGTTGGTGATGGGATTTTTACGTGTGTGTGCAAGATATTATGCGTGCGTTCACACACGGAACCTCGGTTTATAGTCTCATTCGAAGGACTGTATGGGAAATGGAGTCAGAACCAATGTTACTCCGAGGGAAAAATCCCCCTGTACTGAAACGCCCCAGCGGAGATTCGAACCCGCAACCCCAGGATCACCAAGATTACGAGTCAGGCGCTCTACCAACTGAGCTATTCCGACTCAGTTTTTTTATTGTTGTTTATGTTCTTGTACAAAATAAAGATGTATTTCTTACTAGTATTGTAGTGATCACTGCAGAAATTAAACAAAGTTTTTGTTTATAAACAACATTTTTTTTTTTTTTAAACTAACAACAACATTTTCACAACCAGGAAAAAGATTTATCAGTGTAGACAGGTGTGTAAACTGATGTATAGTTCAGTGCATAATTTAGATTTTTTTTTTTCATGTCCAAGTGTAGATGCATGCATGAATGTGTTTCTGTTTCTGATGGCATGAATTGTTAACAGCATGCTTATTTATTATTTTACAGAAAAAAAAAAACTACAAGCACAAGAACCCCATATGATCCAACTATTTGTCATACTGTAATATATAGAATAAATTTGCTTGTAAAGTCAGTGCTGGTGGCTGAAACAATTCCAGATATTTCATATGCAAGGATTGCTTTTGTAGACAAACACAGGCATGCAAAAGTGCACACATATCTCTCTCTCTCTCTCTCTCTCTCTCTCTCTCTCTCTGTGCCAAAAAAAAC
>JADBJO010001115.1:452500-462500 GCA_016801955.1 Conus betulinus
AGGGAGAGAGAGAGAGAGAGAGAGGGAGAGAGAGAGAGAGAGAGAGAGCACTGTAAGAAAATCATCATGACAAGTATGCAAGAAACATAAATATCAATTGAAACAAACAGCATGCGTTGAAATGCATTCATGGACATGATGTAGCGCTATTTTCACCCACATTCCTTTTTTTTTTTTTTTTTTTTTTTTTTTCAGCTATGAACTCTGTGAGGTATGACAGAATAACATTCAGAGTATGATATGCTATAACACAAAAGTAATGATGAATTTTTTTTTTTTTTTTTTTTAAATTAAAGCTGTCAGTGTGTATATATATATATGTGTGTGTGTGTGTGTCGTGAATCAGTATAGATTTGAGTGCAGAATATGCTGGCTGAACACTGCACCAATTTGAGAGAACCCAGCTCCCCCCCCCTGCCCCGCGCCCCCCCCCCCCCCCCACCACCACACACACACACACACCACACACACACACACACACACACACAGACGCACACACTTTCTTGCCACTTACCTTTGTCTCCCACCTGTGCACACATGCACACTCACACACAGTTCCCATAAAAGGGGAAAAAAAAAAGAAAATGGAAATGGTTACACATTTAAACATTCCCATATCTGTTGATGAAAATTGTAGGCTGTTGAAAAGAGCATAGAATATATTGAACTCTGGTGTCAAAACCCCAAGAAAACAACATAAAAAAAAAAGTTGTTGAATTCACTGTTATACTTCCAGCACATTACATCTCTTATTTTCTGCTTTTAATTCCTGCAAAGCAAAGCTCTTGAAAATGTAAATCTGCTTTTAATTTCTGCAACATGAAGCTCTTCAATATATATTTACATATGCTTTGAATTCCTGCAAAATGAAGCTCTTGAAACTATAGATAGTCTATGTGGTGAACAAATCACACATTATCACAATTTATTCTGTTGTCAGAAGATACAATAATTTTGTTTTTTCTCCCAGGTTCATTTACATCAAACTTTTAGCCAGAAGAAAACTTGTAAGAATTACTACACAGTACTCCCGTCTTAGAAGAAGTGGCTGAATCTTTAATACATAGTCCCATTACAACATCACCTTAACATGATTTCACTATAAATTAGTTCAGAACGGTATTTATTCCTTGTTTTTTGTTCTGGTGTTGTTAAGATAGACGCACACACACATATATATGTATTTGTTGTTGCTGTAATTATATATACACTTTTTACTGTTATATATTGTGAGTGCAGTGTTCATAGTTTGCTCACTCATCACCTCTTTCTCTCTGCCTCTCTCTCTTCCCCACTCCACACATACTAGCACATGCACAAGCACATACACGCACACACACACACACACACACCACACACACACACACACACACACACACACACACACACACACACACACACACGTGCATGCGCGTGCACACACTCACACACACACACAAACTAGTACACACTCTTAGACACACACACACACACACACACACACACACACACACACACACACATCCATGCAGTTGAAAAATGAAACAAAAGAACATGCAGCAAACCATGACTGACTTGTCCTTTTGCCCCACTGGGTCACTATTCATGCAGAGAATTTGACAAGTCTTCATTGTGTATCTACTAATCATAAGATATCACTGGCCTGTTGGAGCCTTTGTATACACACACACACTCTCTCTCTCTCTCACACACACACGCACACATGTGCGCGCATGTGTGCATGCGCGCACACACACACACACACACATACACACACGGCACACACATGCTCATGCGCACACACACACACACACACACACACACACACACACACACACACACAGAGATTAGGAGATGGATGGGAAGGGGGCTGGGGTGGGGGGGTGACCAAGATGTGAGAATTGAGAGAATGGAGGAGGTATGGGGGAGGGGAGATGTAGGGCAGAATTGGGAGAGTGGGTTAGAGGTGGGGGGGGGGGGGGGGGGGGGGGGGGGGGAGCAGGGAAAAGAGGGAGAGGCAAACTGAGATGGGGTGAATGCAGCAGGACTGGGGGCATGGGAGCCACAGAGTGATCACAAAGGGAAATTGGGAGAGATGGAGGGGGTGTGATGGGGGGGGGGGGGGGGGGGGGGGGAGCAGGGAAAAAGAGGGAGAGGCAAACTGAGATGGGGTGAATGCAGCAGGACTGGGGCATGGGAGCCACAGAGTGATCACAAAGGGAAATTGGGAGAGATGGGAGGGGGTGATGGGGAAGGGGGGGGGGGGGGGGGGGGAGCAGGGAAAAAAGAGGGAGAGGCAAACTGAGATGGGGTGAATGCAGCAGGACTGGGGGCATGGGAGCCACAGAGTGATCACAAAGGGAAATTGGGAGAGACGGAGGGGGTGATGGGGAAGGGGGGGGGGGGGAGCAGAGAGAGGAGGGGGAACAGGGAATGATGGGGGGTGGGGGGTGGGGGAGAACGGAAAGATGGAGGGGGGGGGGGGGGGGGGAGAGACGGAGAGATGGGGAAGGGGGAGGGGTTCTTGGGTGACAGAAGATGTTGAGTGGAGGGTGAGTGAGATGATGGTAGCCCGCACCCCCCCCCCCCCCCCCCCCCCCTCCCCCCGAACAATTAAAAAGGGGATGCCATGGGAGGGAGGGGTGTCAGAGGAGTAAGTGGGTGGCATAGAATCAGAAGTCTTATCGTTTAAAGTTCACTCGCCAAAAAAAAAAAAGAGGGGGGGGGGGGGGGGGGGGGGGGGAGGGGGTGGTGGTGGTGGGGTGGTGGTGATGATGCACTGGTTGCGTAAATCGCACGTGGAGCTCAAAATATGTGATGATACGTTCAATGATTCTGTCACAGAACATACTCTTCCATTTGCGATTTTTTTTTTTTTGCGAGTAGGTTGGGGGGGGGGGGGGGGGGGGGGGGAGGGGGGGGTAAAAAGGGTAGTCACACACCCCCACACCCCCCTCTCCCCCGCCCTGGAACCCCGGCTTTCCCCCATCCACGCCTTCCTCCCGCGGTGGCTGCGTCCCCTGCTCTTCGTCCTCACGGGCGCCGGCGCTGTGCCATTATAATGATAGTAATCATTCGCACTGTCTTCGGTCTTCTGCGATCTGCCGCGACTGTCAGTCAGTCAGCCACTACCGCCACACAGTTCATGGTCAGTTTAGCAGCCCAGGGACTTCGATTTGCGTGTGGCGCTCGGGGTACGGACGGCCACTGCAGAAAAGTTTGTTGAATTACGAGACTGCTGAAGATCAAGTGAGCAGTACTCGCACTCGCTCAGAAAAAGAAGAGATAAGATTAAATTTCTTTCTTGCTTTCTTTCTGCGTACGCAGGCTGATACTCTTGCGGACGCTGCCTGTGTAGACAGGCAGTGGAGTTTTGTGTGTATGATGACCATTAGATGGAATTTAATGATGAGAACCGAGTCTGGAGAGAATCAGCCTCAGTGTAATCTGACACATTCCCCTACATCCGAAGTGTATGTGAGCGAGCGTACGCAAACCACTGGCCCAGGCTAGTAGTATCTACAGGGCGAGAGTGCATGCGTGCAAGGAATGTAGCGCAAGGTTCGTTCCACGTTCCTTGATGATGTGGGTGACATTGCGTCCATACCCTACTCCATCCCCCCCCCCCCCCCCCCCCCCCCCCCCCCCCTACCCCACAACCCCCCCCCCCCCCCCCCCCTTCTACACACACCCCCATTTGCCAAAGACTTTTTATGGCAACCCGATTTGTCTGAAGACTTTTTTTTCCCCCTTTTTTTTTTTTTTTTTTTTTTCCCTGATGAACGAATTCGGGGCTACTGCAGAAGGCCGAACGATTTGCTTGCTGGTTCAGTATTTTTGTTTTTTTTTTTTTTTTGTTTTTTTGTTTTTTGTTTTTGCGTTACCTTGGGGACAAACACAGCGGTGAAGATGGGGGAGGACTATAGACCGCTAAGTGGGTGGAGGTTAAAGATGGGCGCACAGCTTCAGTGTGCTGGTGACAACAGTCTTTACCGTTAGCTTCGCTTTTTTTTCCCCCAAGGAGAATTTCTCTGAACAGGGGGGGGGGGGGGGGGGGGGGGGGGGGGGGGGGGGGGGGGGGCAAGATACGTTCATTCTCCCATCTCGTCCATTCAAATCCATATTGTAAAACTTTAAACTGGCCCCGTGTGGGTGGGAACGCTTTGCGTAACACTTCCTCTCTACCCCCCCCCCCCCCCCCCCCCCTCCGCCTGTGCCCCCAGAAAACAAAGCAGGCAAAACAAAACGAAGAAGAAACTCTAACCACCTCAACACAGACAGACGAACAGACCCCCCAGAAACAAGAAATAACCTGGCATGCACGTCCCATTGTTCATAGATAAAGAAGGCCATTGTGTGCCAGTGGGATGGAGGACACATAAGCATGCGTGAACGCGTTTGCGCACACGGAAGCACGTGCGCACGCACATGCACGCACGCACGCACGCACACACACACTGACTGACTGAAACCAGTTTGTCAGATTAACTCATGGTTGTACTGACAAAATACGCTTGCACAAATACGCCCGCGCGCGCGCGCGCATACCCCCCCCCCCCCCCCCCCCCCCCCCCCCCCCCCCCCCCCCCACCACACACACACCACGCACATATACTCTGTCTCTGTCTGTTTATCAGTCTTTCTTTCCCCTCTTTCTGTCACTGTCTTTGTCTGTCTGCCTGTCTCTTATTTACTCACGCCCTCTCTCCCTCCCCTAAAATAATACATAAAATGAAGCTCCCCTCTCCCAATTTCCCAGAAAAAGCCCCAATGCAGGCTTATACCGTGTTTAGCATTACACCCGAAGACGGGATCTGGACAGTCCTCTGCATTGAACCAGTTTCTCCTAGTGAAAAATAGAAAATGTCACTTGATTTAAAATCAACAACAACAACAACAACAATAAGATTAAGAACAACAACAACGTCACCACGACTGACGAGAGCGCGAAGTCTGACCAGTCTCTTCATCTTGATTAGTCAAGGATTCAAGTTCCAGCACAAGCTGTGTGTCCGTTGTTCTCTCATCAGCATGACGATCGACCTGCCTGTATTTATATCATCTTGGCATCTTTGGGGCTAGGTGGGTTGAGGAAAGTGATTGTTGTTGTTGTCGTACCCAGGCTAAAAGTCTCCAGGGATCGTCCGAACAGCCGAAGCACTTGAACACTATGGCACAAACGCATCAGCTAGGGATGAGAACATTACGTGTATGACCGTTTTTGATTACCCCGCCACGTGGGCAGCCACACACTCCGACTTCGGGGGATTTTGGGTGACTGATAATGTTATGGCAGGAACTTGTGGCAACTGAAGACAATCCCTGCATAACTATGCAGAGCCTAACAACATTTTGATGTAGCCTTGGTGTTCTAGCCTATGTCAGTTGGTCTGACACAGCATAACATTTTGATGTAGCCTTGGTGTTCTGGTGTTCTAGCCTTTGTCAGTTGGTCTGACACAGCATAACAACATTTTGATGTAGCTTGTGTTCCAGACTAAGGGAAGCGGTCTGATTCTCGCCACAGTGCCGGTTTGACATGATTGCGCCCCCCCCCCCCCCCCCCCCCCCCCCCCCCCCCCCCCCTCCACCTCCCCTGCCCCCCGAAGTTCAGCAGTAGAGGACGTACTTTACAGTCTTCAACAAATACGTATTGGGCATAGATCTTTCTGGAGGAGAGACATGGGTAGTGTGCAGACAGAGAAGTGGAATATGTGGTCTGTAATGTGGAAGTTTTTTTTTTTTTTTTTTTTTTTTTTCCCGCCTGGTTAGAAACTGAAATGGGTAGTTCTTACGGTTCTTTACACCGTCTGTCTATGACATTCGTGTGGGCAGCAGCAAAAGGGCAGGAAAACACTATGGTTGTGTGTGTGTGTGTGTGTGTGTGGTGTGTGTGTGTGTGTGCGCGCGCGCGCGCGCGTGCGTGCGTGTGTGTATGTGCACGTGCGCGGGGGGGGGGGGGGGGGGGGGGGGGGGGGGGGGGGGGGGGGCTAAGGCGTTTGCGTTTTTCAGGTGGTGATGATAAGATGATGTTGCATAGTGAGTTCGATTTGCACAGACAGAGAGAGAGAGAGAGAGGAGAGAGAGAGAGGAGAGAGAGAGAGACAGAGAGAGAGAGAGAGACAGACAGACAGACAGACAGACAGAAGAGAGGTTATGCGAGATACGAGTGCTGCCCGCGATAACTTGCAACCCACAAAGCGCCTGTCTCCGTCCTACCCCGTTCCCACTCTCTTCTTCTCTCTAACTCTTTTCGCCGCCTCCCCCCCCCCCCCCCCCCACCCCCCCCCCCCCCCACCCCCCCCCCCCCCCCCCCCCCCCCCCCCCCCCACCCCCCCCCCCCCCCCCCCCCCCCCCCCCCCCCCCCCCCCCCCCCCCCCCCCCCCCCACCAGAAACTCCCTCCCTCTCAGTGAAAAATCTATCATTCTGATGGGTTTGTGCGGGAGTTTAGAACCCCCCCCCCCCCCCCCCCCCCCCCCTTCACACGCACCCCTCCCGTTAATTCCACTTCGCCCTTCGTTCCTCCCTGTGATCACAGTCTTTGTGGCTTTTTCTCCCCCCCCCCCCCCCCCCCCCCCCCCCCCAGTGTGTGTCTTGGCAGGGTGTAGTCGGCGGACCTTGTGAAACACAGTTCCGCTTGTTCGCTGGAGAATACAGGCCAGGGTTCGGGGTTACAGCAAAGGTCAAGAGGTAACAACAAAGTTTGAACTGTTGAAAATTGCCCTGGCACTGAAAAAGAAAATTAAATTGTGATAAGATGATTTTATCTTGGAATTTAGGGTCAATAAATTACTTCAGTGCCATATGTCACCAGAAATAGCTAAGGATGCATGACTTGTGGACTCCTTGTGTTTCTGTGCCATTGGCCGGGCACTCGGATTTTGGAGTGAAAAGTCTGGCAGACGGCAGGAAAATGAAGGGTCGTGTGGATCGTGCTTGCATGGAAAAAGAAACGGACATGACATCTGCCTCAGTGAGGCATGGTATAGGTCAAGGGCAGGACTGTGCCATGAACATCTTTTGGTACTGCCTGATCTGATTGTAAACCGTGGACTCGGATCGAAAAGTCGCGGTTCAGGAGTATGGGGGAGGGAACCGCACGTGCCGAAAGGGCGAGAAGTGGTGGTGTCCCGGGGGATTTCACGTGTTGATACCGTCTGTTGACCCTTTTCATATGTTGTCTTAAACTTGTTCGGCATTGTTTACGCTCTGGTCTAAGTCAAATCAAGTTCTTTTTTCAACTCCGACTTTCGCCAGCGCTTTGAAACAGTCATTGAATGTTGTTAGCGCAAGATTAATAACAATCAAACGCAATCAAATTAGAGGCTTCATTTATAAGTGCTTCAGTCTGCTCAGAGCACATAACTTCGTGAAATCTAACGCTTTTCCCTGGGTCCCATTTGTGTTTTGAAAACGAAAAGGCAGAAGGAATCTGAAAAACATAACCAGGCTGCACACGAACACCAGACAGCCTTAATTCTACAGCTGCGTGGTTGGAATCTACAATAGGTACGATATTAAAGAATGTACATTTATCTAGCAAACATTCAACACAACCGATCATCACTCCTCATCAAAAAGAGTACAACTTTGAACAATTGATCCGCTTCGTAAGATGTCAAGGAAATTCCATCAGAAAACAAAATCCATAGCACCAGATTAATTTGTCGATACTAACAGCACACAACACACACAGACGTAAACATCGATGGAAGCAAATTGTCAGTTGAAATCGTAACCAGAGAGAGAGAGAGAGAGAGAGAGAGAGGGGGGGGGGGGGGGGGGGGGGGTGTATGGTTACACTGTGCGACCCATTCTCCCTAACGACGAGAAGCCTGAACCTCACACAGAGCAGTTTTTTTTTGTGACAGTCAGGGAAGTCCGAACAACCTGCTCTGAGCGTCTCAACAGCATTGTCACATGGCCTCATTCATGGCCAACCCGTCACCCAGACCCACCCACCCCCCTTTCCCACACGTGCAATTAGCAACAAAGTTTGGATCCCAGGAGCCAACTGAGAGTTGGTGTAGTGGTAGAGCAGCATCGAGTTAGCTGTCAGATGTTGTGAGTTTGAACCCTGCTGGCGCCAAACACGAACAACGGTTGTCCCCCCCCCCCCCCCCCCCCTTTTTTTTTTACGCGTTTTGTCGTTCTAGTGGCATCCTAGTAGTGTTAGATAGGTCCCCTGTGCCCACTGTTCCGGGAGGGTTATCCCTGTCTCTGGCTGCACATAAAAGAATAATGTGCCAAGGCCTTGCTGAAGGAGTCGAGTATTTAGAGACTGGCGCAATTAGGTTGTTTTGAGAATTTTGTGTCTGAAAGTGGATTCTCCTCATTTTCTTTCATATAGCCATCAAGATACAAGCGAGGTAGTTCCAAGCAGACAGATTAAAATAAAAAGATTGGGACTATTTGGGGGGCTGGCTTCCAGCTGGCGCGAAGATAGGGAAACGGGCGAGTGCAAAGGCCTGAAATGTGACGACGTCAGCGATGGGGAAAGTCATGTATTTTGAAGATAGTTTGTGATTTCATCTGTGGAAATCCCCCAAATCACGGGAAACAATTAGAGGAGAGTTGTTCTTTTGATCAATTATCAGTTTTTAACATTAAATTCTGGCGCAAAACTTATGGTAGATGTCAAAACGCTTACATGGATTATATAGTGTTTTCGTGCAAAATCAAAACGCTTACATGGATTATATAGTGTTTTCGTGCTAAATCAAAACGCTTACATGGATTATATAGTGTTTTCGTGCTAAATCAAAACGCTTACATGGATTGTGTAATGTTTTCGTACTAAATCAAAACGCTTACATGGGATTATGTAGTGTTTTCGTGATAAATCGTATAATTGTGGCGTGTGACCTGCCGTACCATCCATCCAACCATAGTGGGGGCGTGGACGGTGAGACCCGAGTCCCTTTGATGAAACTAAAAGGGGGGGGGGGGGGGGGGGGGGGGGGGGGGGGGGCACATTTCTTCGGGCTACTGGCGAGGGATAGAGTCGCCGAGCAAGGAGTTCTGCTGGAAGGGTTGGTAAGGGCTGAGCGTTGGTAGGTGGGCAGAGAGGATAGGGGTTGGGGCAAGGGGGTGGGTGAGAGGTGTTGGGAAGGTGGCGGTGGCGGTGATGGTATGTGCAGTGATGGAGAGGCAATCAGAGGGATGGTCTTCGGTTTCCAAGACCGGTTTGGTTGGGAACGATGACATGCTTCCCCTGCTCTCCTTCACCCCCCCCCCCCCCCTCTTGCCCCTTCCTCACTGCCGCAGTCCTCTCGCCCTCGTCACCCCACCCAGACCCAGTGTGGTCGGGCTTTCCTTCCCTCCGCCGCTCAGTAGTGTGATGGGAGGGGAATTCAGGTTGTCCAGCGGCGGGTGGTTCGTCTGTCTGTCAGTCTCGGTTGCATACGTCATCAGAATCGCAACCATCACCACAGCGTCCTACCATCACCACGCTCTTCCCCTCCTCCACCACCCTCACCCCCCCCCCCCCCCCCCCCCCCCCCCCACTCACCATCCTCACTCCCTACAGCTGAGATCATCATCACTACCCGTCGGTAACAACCAAAAACAAAACAGCAAATAAAAAAACAAGTAGGGTAAAAATCTTGCCCTCATAATGAGATAATTACACGCCCATACCTCCAAAGAAAAGCCGCTTTCGACATCGAATCGTCTCGCACAAAATGTATACTAACACAACGCACTTCAAACAAAGTAGGAGACATTACCCGCCCCACTTCTTCTCCCAACCCCAAAAAAAAAACAAAACAAAACAAAAAAAAAACAAAAACAAAAAAAAAAAAACGCTCACCCATATGCCCCAAGCCCTCAACATATGTACACAGCAGGAGATGGAGAATGAACAAACACAGATTAACAGTCATTCATGATCTTGATTACATTCAAATAGGACAGCATACACGAGCAGAAACCCACACACAGGTGACCTCTGATTGATTGAGATGAAGAGAATTCTTAAGCGAGGCAGGGTAGTGTAAAGCAAGTAAAAGAACCAACAAG
>JADBJO010001115.1:465000-485863 GCA_016801955.1 Conus betulinus
CACCGCGCACACACACACACACACACGCACGCACGCACGCACGCACGCACACACACGCTCTCACTCACTCTGTCTGTCTCTCTCTTTCTCTCTCTCTTAAAGGGTTGTGTGAATGAAGTGTTTTTTTTTTCTGTTTTTTTTTTTTTTTTTCAATGACCTGTGAGTTGACCATCACGGTGACAGCCTTGAAATGGTCCTTTGCGGTCGGCTGGGCTAGAAGCAACATGACTTTTACCGCACACACTCATACACGCGTTGTCACACACGCATGGAGGGTGAGGTACCTTGTTCCCTCGTTTCACTGACGTATCTGTTGCGATAGATCGAATGCGTGCCACGTCACTAGGGATTTGAAAATAACGCGCCTGATGGCGATTCGCCGTAGGACACGCCTTTCCAATGTTTCTGTTTGTTCCGGCGTCTGACTTACGAGCAGGGTTGAACAACAATACGATCGTTCCTCCCATTGGGGAATTTCTTTTCTTCTTCTTCTTTTCTGCGTACGCAGGCTGATACTCATGCGGACACTCCCTGTCTAGACAGGCAAGAATTAATCCCATCTACCCAACAAAGGGAGTGGAGTTTTGTGTGTATGACCGTTTTTTTTTTATCCTGCCATTAAGGCAGCCATACTCCATCTTCGGGGAAGGTGCATGCTGTGTGTAAACCTGTCATCCATACCAACGGCCAAACTGGCTTTTCTCTTCCGGAAGTTGGTGATGGGATTTTTGGTGTGTGCAAGATGTTATGCGTGCGTTCACATACGGAACCTCGGTTTATAGTCTCTTTCAAAGGACTGTATGGGGAAATGGAGTCAGAACTTCTGTTAATTCCGAGGAAAAAAAAAATCCTCCTCCTGTAACGAAACGGCCCGGCGGAGATTCGAACCCGGAACGCTTGGATTACGAGTCCGGCGCCCTACCAACTGAGCTACTCCGGCCCCCACAATAATACGATTTGTCCCCCCCCCCCCCCCCCCCCTCCGCCCCCCTCCCCCTCCCTTGGGGATTTCTTGTGGATTTGTTTCTCCTTCCTTCAGACTTTTCAAACAGTCGATCCACGGGGTGTGTGTATTCGGATTTCTTGATCGACTTGTCCGATTAGCACGTGCCACTGTCAGTCAGCCTGTGTTGACGCCAACATGGACGGTCCTGGAGAAATAAGTCGTTGTCGGAGAGTGGGAGGGACTCGGTGGGGGGTGAGGGTGGGGTGGGGGGGGGGGTAAAGGGATTAAACTCGGGGTTGGGTAGGGCGGGAGGGGAGGGGGATGGGGGGGGGGGGGGGGGGGGGGGCAAGAAAAGAAAATGGATGTGTGTAAAGCACGCACCGATTTCATCCTCAGACTCATATTCACTCTCTCTCTTTCTCTCTGTGTCTCTGTCTCTGTTTGTCTGTCTGTCAGTCTGTCTGTCTCTTCTTCTTTCTTCTTCTAAATAAGTCTGTCTGGTCTGTCTCTTTCTTCTAAATATAAGTCTGTCTGTCTCTTCTTCTTCTTCTTCTTCTTCTAAATATAAGTTTTTTCATCAACAATAAATTGGGGAGGTGTGTATAATATATGTAGTCTGTAGTTAATTTGATACGGCGAAACAGAAAAAAAAATTGTTAAGTGTTTCAGTTTACTTTCGGTGAAATGGTGAATGTAGAAACGGGAAACCGTGAAAGCTGTTGGCCCACCTTCCCCATCCCGCGCGCTCGCACACACTCGCACGCACGCACGCACGCACGCACGCATGCATGCATGCATGCACACACGCACGCATGCACGCACGCAAACACACACAGACACACATACACACAGACACACACACACGCACACGCGCGCGCGCACACACACAAACGCACACGCTCACAGCACACATCAAGAAGGAGAAAAATACAGGCCCTTCAGACAGGATGAAGGATGAGTTTTCGGGGATGGGGGTTGGGTGGCAGGAAGGGGTGAGGAGAACGGGACTGGATGAAAGAAGGGGGTGTGAGGGAATGTGGGGTGGGGGGGGGGGGGTGGGGGAGGCGGCCTTGACCAGTGGTTTCAGGACCGCACCTGTCTTTGTTCCCCCTCCCAACTCCCCGCAGGTCTGCGAATGAAGGGGTACCCGTCGGTTTGGGTGGGAAAGGGGACTGGGGTGGGGGTGGGGGAAGGGGTACGGCGTTGAAAGGAGGGAACGAGGAGGAGAGAGGAGACAAACTGATGGGAAGAGGGTGTTGTGGGGGGAAGAGTGCGTGGATAATGTAGGGGGTGGGAGTGTGTGTGTGTGTGTGTGGGGGGGGGGGGGGGGGGGGGTAGGGGGGGGGGGGGGGGGGGGGGGGGGGGGGGGGGGGGGGGGGGGGGTGTCATGTCCCATGTTTTAGGGGCTGAGCGAAGATGGGAAGGAGTGCAGAGTAGGACTGGAAAAAAAAAGGGGGGGGGGGGGGGGGGGGGGGGGAGGAGGGTGAGAGAGAGAGAGAGAGAGAGAGAGAGAGAGTTATGGGAAGATACTGGATGGGGAAAGGGGGTGGGGATACAGAACGGAAGAACGATGGGGCATGTGAAGAGAGAGAGAGGGAGAGAGAGCGAGAGCGAGCAGCAGCTATTGTTACAAAATTTCTCGTGCAATCACTCCTGTCGGCTTGAGAATTGCCTCCACACATTCAGACCGGCCGAAATCGTCCACCACCTCTGATCACTTAATCGAGATTTTTTACCGTCTCGTTCATGCTCGGCCATGCCCACACATAGCCGTGTGAATGAGAATGTCCTGTGAAAGTGAGCATAGCCAGTGAAATACTGTAGCTAATCTAGATCCAGACTTCTTCCGTACAACGTCTGTGCAGACCCTCCACGCGTCATCCCTCAGTCTTCTTCCCCGCCCCCATCATTTCATTTTTTTTGTTTTGTTTTTGAAATAAAAGATTCATATCGATGACATCACATACAGTCTATGAATGAACCACATCCTCCCACATGACATCTGATCTTTGAACTTATCCGCCGTGATCTGTTTTTTGTGGCAGTTTGGCTTCCCCAGGTTAGACTCATTCCGTCCGTGTCAATCTGCCCTGCTTGGAACCACCTAGCCTGTATTCTGATGTGCCCATAAGGGGTGTCAACTTTCAGACACAACAAGAATTCCGAAAACAAACTAAAAAAAAAAAAAAGAAAAAAAACAAACAAAAAAAAAAAACTAGGGCATATATTACCCAGAAACCTTACTCGTGGCTTTGTTGTGTTACTTTGTGGTGTGTCACCTACAAGGAACACAGGTAGAGACTGACAACCTTTTCCAAGGCGGGGTACAGCGCGTGGCACCGTCCTATCAGATGTTCCGAATGAATGCAACTCGCCGTCAGTACTGCACATCTCACTTCAAAAGTAGTGAATAGTAATCTCTACCGGATCTGTTGAAAGGTTTTTCTAATACTTTGCCCAGAAGGGAATTGAGCTTGCATTCCCAAGTGAAGTTGTGTTACAATGCCACACAAATGGAATTACAATGTCTCACAAGTGGAATTACAGTGCTTCACAAATGGGAACAACAATGCAACACAAATGAAACTACAATGCCACAAAAATGGAACTACAATGCCACACAAATGGGAACTAAAATACCACACAAATGGAACTACAGTGCCACACAAATGGAACTACAATGCCACACAAATGGAACAAACCCATGGAATTCCGGCAACGCGTTTCGACAGTGCGAATGTGACAAAGGAAGAATTGCTGTGACAGGCAGAATGAGAGCTGGAATTCCCACGGTTATTCAAACCAGTCAAGAGGATGATACGATTTCTGGTGTAGAGGGAAACATAGTAACTAAACATGATAAAAAAAAAGAAAAAAAATTCTGCTTTGACCTCTAGCCCTTAGACTTCAAAGACAACGTTTGCTTTGTTTGGTCGAGTTCTTTGGCATTTATGCATTAGCCGTGGTTTGGACATTACCTTTTCTCACTTCTTAAACAGAGATCGCTGGCTGGTTTCTTTCACATTCATACAAAAGCAGAGGCCACCGCTATAATCTTTCTTTCTTTTTAAATGATGCCTGTCTGGTTGTCCTTTTTTTCGCATTCATACATTTTGCAGTGGTTGTGGCATGATCATTCCATCTCCACGACAGTCTAGTCTGGGTGAGAGGCCTGAGAATCGAGTTACTGAGGCTGTTGGAATGTAGCATTCTCATATGCTTTACATGTTTTTTTTTTCGTGGTATTCTTTGAAGTGATTGACTCGATGGTCGAGTTGATGTGTGTCACTGGGATACATTTTCGTGTTTTTAAAATTCTATTTTAATTAAAAAAAAAAAAATTAAGGGAACTGCATTGATTGCCAAACATTATTGATATATTGAAGTTGTGACAACTATACGATCTTTAGAGTGTTGATATGAAAGTAGGCGTGTGTGTGTGGTGTGTGTGTGGTGTGTGTGTGTGTGTGTGTGTGTGTGAAGAGAGAGAGAGAGAGAGAGAGAGGATAGAGAGAGAGATATAGAGAGAGAGAGCTGTGTCTGTCCAGACATTGACATACTAGGTTTAATTCTAACAGTGGAATGTTTGTGCTGTGTGTGTGTGTGTGTGTGTTGTGTGTGTGTGTGTGTGTGTGTGTGTGTGTGTGTTACATGCGTGCGTGCGTGGCGTGTGTGTGTGTGTGCGTGCGTGTGTGCGTGCATGCGTGTGTGCGTGCGTATGTGTTGTGTGTGTGGTGTGTGTGTGTGTGTGTGTGTGTGTTGTGTGTTGTGTGTTGTTGCGTGTTCCGCGGGAGCTGGACGTGACGGCGGGCAGTGTGGTCAGCAGGCAGGACGACAGTGAGGCCTCCAGGAAACGCCTGGTGCAGCTGACCCCGTGACTTTCAAGAAGAACACCCCCCCGAGGTCAGTCAGCCGGCCTACACCATACACTGTCTTTTCACTACCCCTTCTACCTCTGTCATATCCCCCCTTCTCTTCTCTCTGTCTTTCCCTCTCTCTCTCTCAACTCCTCTCTCTTTCCCTCCTCTCTTTCTCTTTCCCTCCGCTCTCTTTCTCTCTCTCTCCATCTCTCTCCCTCCCTCCTCCTCTCTTCTCCTTTCCTCCTCTTCCTCCCTCTCCCTCCTCTCTCTCTCCGCTTCCTCTCTCTCTCTTCCTGCCCCTCTTCTCTCTCCTCCTTCTCTCCCCCCTCTCTTCATCTCCTCTCCCCCTCTCTTCCTCTCCCCCCCTCTCTTTCTCTCTCCCCCTCTCTCCTCTCTCTCCCCCCCCCCCCTCTCCTCTCTCTCTCTTCCCCGCTGTCCCCCCGCCTGTCTCTCTCTGTCTCTGTCCTCTCCTCCCACTCTCCACTCCTCCTCTCTCTCTCTCCTCTCTCTCCCCCCCCCCTATGTGTCTGTCTCTGTCCTCTGTCTTCCTGTCTGTCGGTCTTCCTCGTCTGGTCTGTCTGTCTCTGCCTCTCCCTCTGTCCACTCTCTCTCTCCCTCGCTCTCTTTCCATCTATGTGTCTGTCTCTCTCTCTGTCTCTCTCCTCTCTCTCTCTCTGTCTCCTCTGTTTCTCTCTCTCGTCTCCTCTCTCCTCTCTCTCCTCTCTCTCTTCTCTCCCCTCCGGCTCGCCTCTCCTCTTTCTCTCGCTCTCTCTCCTCTCTCTCGTGTCCGAATGTCTCCTGCTTATCGACAGCCTATGACTTCAAGAAGAACACACCAAGGGTCATCCCACTTTTCCCCACACGTTTGTTCCACCATCTCCTCTCTCCTCTTTCTCCTCTCCTTTCACCCCCCCACTTCTCCTTCCCAAGGGTCCCCCTTCCCCCCCCCACGTTTGTTCCAGCGCTGTCCCCCTCCTCTTCTTCATCTTCTCCCCCCCCCCCCCCCCCCCCCCCCCCCCCGCCCGCTCCCCAGTTGGAACCCTTTGTCTGTCTGACTGTCTGTTTACACCCGTCTGTAAGTCTGTTTTACCCCTTACTGCCCCTCACTTACCAATCTGTCCTGTCTCTGTGTATTAGTGGCTTCGAAGCGGTGAGTGAGTTCTACGTCACGTTCCGTCCCTTTTCAGTCGTCTGTCTGTGTATCCGACCACAGACATCCAGAACAAAAACAAAACAAAACAAAGCAAGACAAAACAAAACAAACAAACACCCACACACACACACACACACACACACACACACACACACACACCCACACACCCCACACACACACCACAACAAGACAGACACCAGATGTGTGCCACTCACACATCTGTCCATGCGTCGCCTCTTTTTTTTCTCTATCTCCTCCCCCCCCCCCCCCCCCCCCCCCCCCCCACACACACACACCCCCCCCCACCCCCGAACCCCCCCCCACCACCCCAACCTTTTTTTTTTTTTTTTTCTCTCTTTTTTGTTGTCTGTTGTAAGTTCGTTTTTTGATCAGTGATTTCAAACAGAATACCACAGTTACAGGTCATATAGTAGTGGTGCTGCGATGCATATTAGCACTCGCTGTCATTTTTTTTTTTTCATTTTTCCCCTGTCTTTTTTTGTCTTTTTTTTTTTGTTTTTTTTTTTTTGTTATTTTTTTTGTTTTGTGTTTTTTGTTAGCTGAACTCAAGAGGGCGTTCCCGCACATGTCTCTCTGGTCAAAACTAGAAGAGCGTTTTGTGATTAGGGCAGAGAGAGAGAGAGAGAGAGGAGAGAGAGAGAGAGAGAGAGAGAGAGAATACTCGTCCCTATTTTCTTTGACTGAACTGACGCTTTCGCAGCTCTTCTTCCAGTGTAGATTTACGTATTGATATGAAATAAGAACCCAATAACGGGCGCTGTTACTCAATACCATTTCATTTTCGTGCGCCGCGCGTTTTGTTTTGTGTGTGTGTGTGTGTGTGTGTGTGTTGTGGTGTGTGTGTGTGAGAGAGAGAGAGAGAGAAGAGAGAGAGAGAGAGGAACAGCAACAGCATCATCAGCATCAAAATCAGCAGCATCGGGAGGGTTCAATGACGTATGTCACAACGATGACCCTTTTTGCACGGTGTAAGCCCTACTTGAAAAGAGCAAAGCAACGCATTTCAGTAGAAAAGAGGACAAGTATGTATTCGTTTGGAACTATTGCCATTTTTGACCTCCTAACCCCTTGAATTCCCTCGAAGAAAAAAAAAAAAGAAAAAAAAAAGAAAAAAAAAGAAAGGGTGTGTCTTGACGGTTTCGTTCGGATTCACAGCAGTGGGTCTTGTTTGCTTTGAAGATCAGTGGCGTTCTAATAGGAGAGCCGAGAGGCTGAAGTGGAGGCGGTGTTGCTCTCTCTCTCCTCTCTGTCCTTTGTCTATCTACTCTCTCTCTCTCTCTGTCTCTCTGGTCTCTCTTTCTCCCCCTCTCTCTCTTCTCGCTCCCTCTCCTCTTCTCCCTCTCTCCCTCTCCCCTCTCTCCTCTTTCCCTCTCTCTCCCTCCTCTCTCTCTTTCCCTCTCTCTCACCCTTCTCTCTTCTCCTCCTTCTCTCACCCTCTCCTCCCTCCTCCCCATCCTCTCTCTCCTCCCCCTCCCTCTCTCTCTACTCTCTCCTCTTTCTCCCTTCTCTCTCTCTCTCACTCTCTCTTCCTCCCTCACCTTCTCCCTCTCTCTCCCCCTCTTCTCTCTCTCTCTCTCTCTCTCCTTCTCGCTCTCCCCCCCTCCTCTTTCTCTCTCCTCTCTCCTCTCTCTCCCCTCTCGCTCCCTCCCCTTCTCTCTCTCACCTTCCTCATCTTCTCTTTTTTCCCCCTCTCTCTCTCTCGTTTTCTCTGTTTCTTTCCCTTTTTTCTCTCCTCAACCTTCCTTCTCTCTCCATCTCTCTCTCCTAGTCTCCCTCCCTCCCTCCCTCTCTCTCTCTCTCCTCTCTTGTCCTGGGTGTGAGCGCATTCCTCCCCCGTTTTTTTGTTTCTGTCCTTTTTTTTGTTTTCCTCTGTCCTCTCCTCTCTCTCCTTCCCTTCTCTCCTCCTCCCCCCCCCTCCAACCACCCGCTACGCATGCATTCATATCTCCCCTCTTTCTTCTTCTGTCTTTGCCATTTTTGTCTCTGTCTGTCTCTGTCTGTCTGTCAGCCTCTCTGCCTGTCTTCTCTCTCTCTCTCTCTCTGGTCTCTGTCTCTCTCTTCCCTTCCCTTCTCTCCTCCCCCTTCCCTCCCTCCCACCCCCCTGTCTCTCACACACACTCTCTCTTTCCCTCACCCCCCTCTCTCCTTTCCCTCCCTCTTCACCCCTCTCAGTGTAGGGGTAGGTTTTGCTTAGAAGACTGTAAGTCTCTCTCAGGCGATTGGTGCCCCACTTGGGTCAAGCTTGACCTGCGGACATAATGGTTACAGCAGGGGAGAAGACAAACCAACCACTACTCGGATTTTTTCGCTTTTCAGTTCGCAGTGGTTGTTGGTGTGTCACTAAATACACATGCACACGGGATCGAGATAGTTCGATTGCTGAGGTCTGTGCATTCCGACAGCCTCAGTGAACTGACTGCTGAGGTCTGCACATTCCGACAGCCTCAGTGAACTGACTGCTGAGGTCTGTACATTCCGACAGCCTCAGAGTGAACTGACTGCTGAGGTCTTGTGTACATTCCGACAGCCTCAGTGAACTGACTGTGAGGTTGTGTACATTCCGACAGCCTCAGTGAACTGACTGCTGAGGTCTGTGTACATTCCGAGACAGCCTCAGTGAACTGACTGCTGAGGTCTGTACATTCCGACAGCCTCAGTGACCTGACTGTGAGGTGTGTACATTCGACAGCCCCAGTGAACTGCCGAAGCGGCTAAAACAAACGAACAAACAAACAAAACGAAACAAAACAGTACTATTCGTCGACCGTAAAGTGGAATGTCCGAGATCAGGAGAGGTGAGTCTTTTGGTTGTGGCTTAAGCGCACAGGGATTGCGTCCCCTCTGTTGGGCATGTGTGTGTGTGTGTGTGTGTGTGTGTGTGTGTGTGTGTGTGTGTGTGTGTGTGTGTTGACGTCTGAGTGTATTGACATAATGTTTTTATGCGTGTGTGTGCGTGCGCGACACAGTCACATGTATGTATGTGAATATGTGTGTATTTAGTATTAGATGTGTGTGTAAATGTGTGTGTGTGTGTGTGTGTGTGTGTTGTGTGTGTGTGTGTGTGTGTGTGTGTGTGTGTGTGTGTGTGTGTGTGTGTTGTGTGTGTGCGCGCCGCGCGCGCGTGCGCGAGCTCATTTAAGCATGCTCAGGCAAAAGATCTGTGCGCACATGCAAACATGCTAGTGCGGGCGCACGCGTTAGAAGCATAGACTGGCAATTTCTAGGCAGACATGTGGGCGTGCAGCAAGTAACGACAGCTGACTCCCGCACACACACACACACACACACACACACACACACACACACACACACACACACACATCACACACACTATCACACACACACACACACACACACACACACACACACACACACACACACACACACACACACTCGGGAGTGGTTTTAGACAGCGTCGGAGTAGTTTAGTTCATGTTGAGTTAAAGAGCTATGGGGACTTTTTTACTTTCACGGTGAAGTTGTTTCGGGTAGGAGAGAGGGGTTGGGATGGGACAGTTGAGGCGGAGAGGAGGGGACGAGTAGGGTTGGGGGTGGGGTAAGAGCAGGGATGAAGAAAGTGTAGTGTGGGGGAAACTAGGGAGGGTGTGGTTGTTGGTTGGTTGGTTGGTTGGTCTGTGCTGGTATTGACACTCAGTCGACCGCGAAAGGCCATGTCAGGGCTGTCACCCGCGTTGAAGTCAACTCACAAATAATTTACAGAAAAACAAACAAACAAAACAAAACAAAAACAAACAAACAAACAAAAAAGAAAAACAGAAAACAAACGAAAAACCCAAACATACGAAAAATTTACAAGACTTTAAGATATCCCTTCTAAAAACACTGGAAATTTTGTTGAAAAAAATCTCTTTCTTCCGTAAGGCTGATCTGGCATGTGTGTATTGATGCCGAACGAAAGGTAGGTCACTGGACAGTATCTGCCATGCGTGTATTGATGCCGATCGATAGGTAGGGTCACTGGACAGTATCTGGCATGCGTGTATTGATGCCGATCGATAGGTAGGTCACTGGACAGTATCTGGCATGCGTGTATTGATGCCGATCGATAGGTAGGTCACTGGACAGTATCTGGCATGCGTGTATTGATGCCGATCGATAGGCAGGTCATGCTTGTATTGATGCCGTATCTGGCATGACGTGTATGATGATGCCGATCGATAGGTAGGTCACTGGACAGTATCTGGCATGCGTGTATTGATGCCGATCGATAGGTAGGTCACTGGACAGTATCTGGCATGCGTGTATTGATGCCGAACGAAAGGTAGTCACTGGACAGTATCTGCCATGCGTGTATTGATGCCGATCTATAGGCAGGTCACTGGACAGAAGCGCACGTCAGACATCGCCAACGTAATATATGATGATTTTTTTCTGGGATGGAAGCGTAATCTTACCACACTTTCTCTTAGGGCTGAGAGAAATGGAGCGGGAAGTTGGTTCACGGATTTGGGAATGGGGTGGGGTAGGGTGTGGGGTTAGAAGAGTGGAGATGAGACACACAGGGAGATGTGGAGAGGGAGGGAGGGAGGGAGGGAAGGACAGAGAGAGAGAGAGAGAGAGAGAGAGAGAGAGAGAGAGAGAGAGAGAGAGAGAATGTGTGTCTGTGTCTATGTGTGTGTGTGTGCGCGCGAGAGAGAGCGCGAGAGAGAGAGAGGAGAGAGAGAGAGAGAGAGAAACAGAGAGGGAGAGAGAGGGAGAGAGAGAGAGGGGTTAGGCAATGACATCTGTCAATGATTACCTGAGTTTCCAAAGTTTGAGGGCCAAAAAGTGTGCGCCGAAGTATGCCAATCATAATGATTGGGGAAAATATAGGGATCTGAGCTAGAGGAAGTAAAGAAAAAAAAGAGATTCGTGGAAAAAGCAGGCTATAAATTGGCGTCAGCGAGAATGGAAAAAAAAAAGAAACGGGAAGGGAGAAGGAAAAGAAGGAGAAGAAGAAAGAAAGGATAAGAAAGAAGGGAGAAGAAGGAAGAGAAGGGGGAGAAGGAGAAGGGAAAAGAGAAGGGAAAGAAGGGGAGAAAGAAAGAGAAGGGGAGAAGAAGAGAAAGGGGAGAAGTAGGGAATAGAAGGGGAAGGGAAAGAGGGGAGAAGAAGGAAGGAAAGGGGAGAAGGAGAGAGAAGGAATCAGAGAAAGGGAAAGAGAAGGAAGAAGGGGGAGAAGAAGGAGAGAGAAGGGGGAAGAAGAAGGGAGAAGAAGGATGAGAAAGGGGAGAAGAGGAAGAGAAAAGGATGAAGAAGAGAGAGTGGGGGGGAGAATAAGGAAAGAGAAGGTTAGAAAAGGAAGAGAAAGGGAGAAGAAGGAAGAGAGAAAGTGGGGAGAAGAAGAAGAGAAAGGGGGAGAAAAAAGAGAACATGGAGAAGAAGGAAGGAAAAAGTGATAAGAGGAAAGAACGGGGAGAAGAAGGAAGAGAAAAACGGGAAAGAAGAATGTAACGGGTAGAAAGTGGAGCGGAGAGAAGGAAGAGAGTCGTGGAGAAAAGGAGGGCAAGGGCTAGAAGGAATCTCAAAGTGGGAGAAGCAGAAGAGAAGGGGAGAGAATCAGGAACGCAAAGGGAGAAGCGAGAAGAGAATGGGGAAAAGACGGAAGATATAGGGGAGAAGAAGGACTTAGCGGAAGAAAGGATAACAGGACGCAGAGACCGGGAGGATCAACGTAAGACCGATGCTGGGAGATGGTCTAATAAGAGCGATGTTCGCATGCCTGACGTTTGTGGAAGCCCGACCCAGGGGTTGGCTCCTCCTGCCTCAACCTGTTTTTTGGGGAAGTTTTTATCGAACCCTCGGCCGTTAAAAGTATTCTGTAAAACCTGCGTCAGACTTTCATGAAAGGTGTTTCATAGACCTTACGGACCCTGATACACGTAGGTCCTAGACCGTGAGAAGAAGTACTGCAGTAACCTCCCGCATCTCTTCGCTCTCTCTCTCTCTCTCTCATCTCCTCACATCCATAAGTACTGCGTCACTGGCGGGCCCCTCATACACCTCTAAAAACCTCTCCCCCCTCAGCGATTGTCTGTGGGTCACCTGAATACGTCCTTCATTAATGAATAGCAATTGAAACTAGTTCGATCAGCCCTCATACTTTCCAAATATCTGTTACTCCCTTCATCTGATCCCTCGCATCTGTTACATTCCCCCTTTCCTGACTACAGTTGTTGGCCTCCAAATCAACTGATAACTTTGCCAAATGGTCCCGGACAGGACATGGTTCCTCCTTTCTCCTCTCATCTCGTCCCATTCTCATGCCCTCTCTCTCTTGGTCATCTCTCTCTCGAGCATCACAACACACACACACACACACACCACACACCACACCACCCACATATTTACAACACAACACACCACACATTACACACACACACACACAACAATGACACAGCACACAACACTCGCACAACCTCCCCACAGACTGATGTAAGAGTGGTCAAACTGAGATCACTTAAAATGCAACGGGCATCATTCGCCCGCTGATTGTTTACTTACGGACTCCATCCCTTGCCACCATCACCACCCTTCTCTTCACCCAAAACCCTGCCCTCCTCCCTCACCCCCATCTGATCTTCCCAACACTCACACACCGCTCCACCTCTGCTTTCCTCACATCCTCCATCGCACCCAATCCCCTGTCTGTCTCTGTCTCGTCTGTCTGTGTCTTCTTCTCTCACACCCCACCCACATCCACACACACACACTACGACCCACCCACACACACACACACAAACCACAATAATGAATGCTGCCACATACACACGACACACACAGCAACGCACCACACAAACCACACACACCCACACACACACACAACATTGACATACACACTTTAACACACGCGCGCTGCACAGCGCAGCATTTCGCAACATAACGCACACATGTATTTCGCAGCGCCGGCACTCACAGCTCACGCCCCCCCCTACCCACCGTGTTGACTGATAGCAGGTCCGACAGCTAGCCAGCCACAGCCAGCCAGACGCCATCCAGTCACAGCCAAGAATCCAGTAAAACGGTACCGTATAGATGGCCTGATTACTTTAGGAAGAGCCGGAAGTGGGACTGCAAGTGAAGGCGGTTGACGGAAACAGGCTGCTGTTTGTGTGTCCTGTCTGTCTGTATGAGACAGAAAGAGAGAGACAGACACACTCTGGTTGTGTGGTGTCTGTTTCTGTCTCGCTCTCTCTCCCTCTCTGTCTGTCGAGGTGACAGCCCTGATATGGCCCCAAGCGGTCGGCTGGGTGTGTACTGAGTAAATTGACATTACAACACTCGCTCTCTTTCTCTCTCTCTCTCTCTCTCTCTGTCTTGCTGTCTGTCTGTCTGTCTCCGTTTTTTTCCCCTGCACGTGCTCATATAGGCATGCAAGCACGCATGCACGCGCTCGCACGTGAGCCGACGTACGTACGTATACACATACGCGCGCGTGCGCGCGCGCGCACGGCCCCCCTCCCCCCCCCCCCCCCCCCACACACACACACACAGATGTTCTCTCTCTCTCTCTCTCCTCGCTGTTTGTCGGCCCAGCTGTTGACGAACACTCCATGCAGCGTATTGATTACTGCCGATTACGGCAGTGTCAAGGGGCAGTTCGTTTCTAAGTCGATGGCGCAGTTCTTTCCCCCCTCTTACCCCAGCAGTGACATCGTTTCCCTGTGCACGGCTGTGTTGCCTCCCCTGTCCGGTGTTTTTTTCCCTGGGCTGTGCCACTTTTTCGGTGGGGACACTTTTGTGCGGAGAAGTTCTCACATTGCGGTGGACGTCTGTGTGTACTTGCTGGCCGTAAGACCATAGCGTGCTGAAGGTCCATGTATTGATATTTTTTGTCGATTTTTCTTGTTGTTTTTTGTTCCCAGTGTAAGTGAAGAGTAAGTATATGGTGATGCACCGTATGCTTGCGTTGGAATGTCTAAATTATTTTCTGTTAAACGAGAATCATCATTATGAAAAGGTAGTTGTGCGCCATACATTTTTGGTCATTGAAAAACATTCTAATAGTTGGTTCATATCTCCCAAACTATCAGACTTATAACAATGATCTGTTCAGTAGCTGTCAAACTTCTTATAACAATGATCTTTTCAGCAGCTATCACATTTAAAAACAATGATCTTTTCAGCAGCTATCAAACTGATCACAATGATCTTTTAGCAGCTATCAGATTATAGCAGTGATCTTTTCAGCAGCTATCAACTTATAACAATGATCTTTTCAGCGGCTATCAAACTTATTTATACCAATGATCTTTTCAGCAGCTATCAAACTTACAACAATGCACTTTTCAGCAGCTATCAAACTTATAGCAATGATCATATCAGCAGCTGTCAGACTTGTAACATTGATCTTTTCAGCAGTTTTCAGAACATGCTCAGCTGTTGGGCACAGGGTTCCAGCCCATTCAGCCATCTCTGAAACGCCGTGTGGGGCGATGGAAGCGGGGATACTCCGCCGTTTGTTGTGAATTCACTGCTCCGGCGAGATTTAGAATCCCGAAAAAGCTGCCTTCCAGCAAAAGTCGCAAGGAGCGACGGTCGGGGACTATAGGGGTGGGGGTTGGGAGGTGTGGGGGTGGGGGTGGGGGATGGGGTATACGTTTGCTTCGGCAGGTGTCTGGATGAAATAGAGTATCGATGCCTCACAGAATGTTTCATTTGAGTTCATGCCAGTGATTGTCTTGCATTGCCAGTGACTGTCCCTTGCATTGCCAGTGATTGTCTTTGCATTGCCGCTTGCAGTGATTGTCTTGCATTGCCAGTGACTGTCTTGCATTGCCGCATTGCCATGATTGTCTTGCATTGCCGCATTGCCAGTGATTGTCTTGCATTGACTGTCTTGCATTGCCAGTGATTGTCTTGCATTGCCGCATTGCCAGTGATTGTCTTGCATTGCCGCATTGCCAGTGATTGTCTTGCATTGCCAGTGAGTGCCTTGGTGATTGCCAGTGCTTGCCTTGCATGCCATTGATTGCCTTGCATTGCCAGTCAGTGATTGCCTTGCATTGCCTTGCTGTCATGCATTGCCAGTGGCTGTCCTTGCATTGCCTGATTGTCTTGCTTGCCATGATTGCCTTGGCTTGCCAGTGATTGCCTTGCAATTGCCAGTGATTGCCTTCTTGCCAGTGGCTGCCTTGCATTGGGCATGATGATGCCTTGCATTGCCAGTGATTGTCTTGCATTGCCAGTGATTGCCTTGCATTGCCACCAATTGATTGCCTTGCATTGCCAGTGATTGCTTGCATTGCCAGTGATTGCCTTGCATGCGTTGCCAGTGATCTTTTGCCTTGCATTGCCAGTGATTGCCTTGAATTGCCAGTTGCTGTCTTGCATTGCCAGTGATTGCCGTGCATTGCAGTGATTGCCTTGCATTGCCAGTGATTGCCTTGCGTTGCCAGTTGCCTTGCGGGCCCAGTGATTGCCTTGCTTGCCAGGTGATTCTCTTGACATGCCATGTCGTCTGCATTGCCAGTGATTGTCTTGCATTGTTGCTGAATGCATTGCCTTGCAGATCGTCGCTGGCGTCGGGCTACGAGAGCCCCTTTCAGCTGGTAACAGTGTGACTACAGGCCTTATTCACGAGTGTGCTGAGAGAGGGTTTGTTCCACTGGAATTATGGCTTGTTCAGTTATAGAGATTAGGGTCTTTGTGTGTCTCTGTTGGCAAGATTACGAAAGAAAAAAAGTACAGAACGATGTGGGAAAAAAAAAAAAAAGAACTTTGTTTATTTATTTATTTCTTATTTTTTTCATTTTAGTGAAAGAAACTCGGTGGAAGGTGGGGTGTGTGGCCCATGTGAAACCCGTTAAATGTCTTGTGCGGCCCGGGATCCATTGGTCCATGGGGTTGAGGTGTACGTGCGCTAGAGTCCCGCTTCTCGTTTGTCGTTGATTAGTGGTTCTTGAAGTTGACACTGGACGGAAATCAATTGTTTCTTCTTTTATATTGGACTTTTTTGTATGTCTGTCTCTCTGTCGCTCTCTCTGCTCTCTGTCTGTCTTGTCTGTCAGTCTGTCTGTCGTGTCTGTCTTGTCTCTACCTCTCACCTCTCTCTCTCTCTCTCTCTCTGACGCTGCCTGGTCTGCATGCCTGTCTGTCAGTCTGTCTCTCCCTCCTTCCCTTTCTCCCTCTATCTCATTCTCTCTCTCTCTCTCTTCTCTCTCTCTCTCTCTCTCTCTCGCTCTCCTCTCTCTCTCTCTCTCTCTCCTCTCCTCTCTCTCTCTCTCTCTCTCTCTTTTCAGCCGCAGCTGATGACAGGCTTTGTATGCAGCCCTCACTTTCAACATTCAGATCATTTGCAGATCTACGACGATCCCAGCGGACAGTGGCTAATAGGAAATCCTTCGCCTCTTGTCTTTCCCAGGCTCGCTCTTTGCCTTTGCAAAGCAGGGGCCGCTGTGTGAAAAACACATGTCTGGGTGTCAGCATCTCACAGGATCTCCACCGGGACAGGTCGTATCGCGGGGCATCACCAGAAAGCCAGAAAGACCCTCAGGCTTTCTTCACCATGGCCTGAAAGTCGGCGCCGTCTGGACAGGTTGGGCGCACATCCCCTCCCCTTCCCCTCTCCACCCTGACCATGTACGAAAGTCGAGGACACCAACGAGATCGAAAGAAAGCAAAGTGACCCTCTCTGTGTGAAGAAAGTACAGCGCCGGCCGTAGCTTCCTGCAAGTTCTGCGGTGCTTGACGAATGCCTTCCTCCTCCTTCACCACACTCACACATGTGCTTATTCACCACACTCACTCTTGTGCACATTGACATACATTCACATCATGGGTGTACCAAGATGTAAACCGATTGCCAGAGTTTTCATCAAAACCGAGCAAGCAAGCAAGCAAGCAAGCAAAAAAAAAAAAAAAAAAAAACGACAAAAAACAAAACAAAACAAAACAAAAACAAAACTAAAAACAAAACAAACCAAACCAAACCAACCAACCAACCAAACAAACAAAACCAGAAAGACTGCATCGACCGGGAAATGGGATCAAACCCAGGGCCCACCCGCGTACCCGGCAGTCGTCTACCAGTAATAGACCAGTCTTCGAATGTGCGGAATTGAGATTGCTCTTGTAAGACGATCTTGCGATTTTCTAGGCCAACACTTCTTTCCCACGATCGAGGCTTTAATTAAAAAGAAATGAAAAAAAAAAAAGAAAAAAGAAAAAGCGTATCAAATAGTTGGGTCTTCTGATTTAGGGCTGCAAAGCTCCCCCGGTGTGTATAATGTTTGTGGAGGGCACACGGGAAGCGGAAGTAATGGGAGGTGGGTGGGGGGGGGGGGGGGGGGGGGGGGGGGGGGGGGGGGGGGGGGGGGGGGGGGGTGGGGGGGGGGGGGGGGGGGGGGGGGGGGAGCGCGTGCGTGATCATTGCGAAGTCTTGAGCGAGAGGTATGTTGGCCCTTGTATGAAAAAAAAAAAAAGAAAAAGAAAAATCCGTAGCAAGTTTTTTGTTCATTGTGTACAGCGGAAATTTTTTTTTTCTTCTACGATTGAGCCTATTGTTTGCTCTGTCTCTGTCCTTTTATGTGTGTGTGTGTGTGTGTGTGTGTGTGTGTGTGTGTGTGTGTGGTGTGAGAGAGAGAGAGAGAGAGAGAGAGAGAGAGAGAGAGAGTCTCTCTCTCTCTCTCTGTCTCTCTGTCTCTCTCTCTCACATCGACATATTATGTCGCGTTATGTGATTCACACCGTCCCACTAAAACTTTCCCCTGGGCGAGAGCCTAAATTGCCCCCCACTGACGTGGTCGCGACACGTTACGTGTTGCTAAGTCTGACCTCGCTCTTCCCTCCTTGGCCGTCATGCTTATAATTATCATCACCCCCAAAGCGCAACACAATCACTGCTGGGAACTAACTACTCGACCCTAGCTTTGCTAGGTTGGTTCCGCGACGAGGTGGGGCCTCAGAAGTCATTTTCCGCCTTGTCTTAAGGCTGTGTCAAGCCAATTGACATAGGCTAGAACACCAACGCTACATCAAAATGTTGGTACGCTCTGCATAGTTATGCGGGGGGTTGTCTTCAGTCGTGACAAGGTCCTAGCATACATTGCCAGTCTCCAAAATCCCCCGAAGTCGGAGTGTGGCTGCCCATGCGGCGGGGTAATCAAAATGGTCAAACACGTAATGTTCTCATCCCCAGCTGATGCGTTTGTACCATAGTGTTCAAATACCTCGGCTGTTGGATGATCCCTGGAATCTTTTAGCCAGGGTACGACAACGACGACAACACCAACACCAACAACAGAAGTGATTTCCTCCACCCACCGAACGTGATGGAGGCTGTCGATGTGTGTGTTGATATACTGTGAAGGAGGCCAGCGTTTTCCGTCTGATCGGAATGGAACCGGGGGATTGTGACCGGCTGGGGGTTGTTTTGACATTGGTCCTTTTTTTTTCCGTCTGAGCACTTCTTTGTTGCTCGGTCAAGGGATGGGTGTCGTCTGGTCCTGGTCCTGGTGCTGTCGTTCAGCGTGCTGACAGGGAGGGAGGGGGCTACGTGGCTGAGGGTGGTCTGGAGAGAGAACAGGACTTGATGACGCGGCTAGCGTTCTTGTCAAGAAAGGTAAGCGTAGAAAAATAAATAAATAAATGAATGAACGAATGAATAAAGAAAGAAATATATAAATAAGTAAATAAATGCATAAGCAAACATGCAAATAAATAAACAAATTAATAGATAATGAGATAAATAAAGAACGCCTAGCTTGCGCTTAAGAGATCTAAGCTAAGTGACAAACTCGTTCATTTTCATTGTCCTATTGGTATGTGTCTTCTTGCCTGAAGAAGACCTAAGAGGTCGAAACGCGCGTCGTGTTTTTTTGTCTTGTGACTCGTTTGTCTACGTTTCTCTTGGTGGTTCGCTAATATTTATTTAAGATTTGTATAAATAAATAAACAAAAATGAAAATAGAAGTCTGGGTTTGGGGGACATGCGGTAAAGTGATTAGGAGCCAGTGTGGTCATGAGTTGATGTCCCAGACTGATTCTTCCCTCCCTCCCTTCCTTCCTTCCTCCCTTCTTCTTTCCAACCTGCTTTCTTTCCGTCACACGTGGCGAACGTCTTCCCATGCTCCATTGGCCTGTTACTATGTACAGGGCAAAGCGCGCAGACAGACACTGCGACTACGGCGAAGTCTTATGCGTGAACCACGTGGGAAAGAATAAAGATGAGAGGAAAGGTGCAGATAGAAGGGAAGAAGAAGAAGAGGGGGGGGGGGGGGGGGGGGGGGGGAAGAAAAAAAAAAAAAAAAGGAGCTGGAGGAAGTGAGGGTGAGAGAGAGAAAGAGAGAGGCGGTGGTTGGGTTGAGAAGAGGAAAAAAAGAGAGAGAGAGGGGGAGAAGAAGAAGGGTGGTGGTGAGGCGGGCGCGGCGGGGGGCATCGAAGCGAGCCAGCCTCGGGGGCGTGGATCGTGCGGATCGGAAACCCGGTCCGGCCGGGGAAGAGATGTTATCGCGGCGCTGCTCGCTCCACTTCCTGTTGGAAATCACAGCATCTCTGTCTCTCTGGGCGTTGACAGCGTGACTGGCCCCGCCACCACTTGGCTTCGCTGTGAGGCGCCGTCAGTCAGAGAGAGAGAGAGAGAGAGAGAGAGAGAGAGAGAGAGAGAGAGAGAGAGAGAGAGGAGGATGACGATGACGATGATTCTTTATTTTATAAAGGCAAAAGTGTCGGCTTAGTTCGCCATTTTTCATTAGGCATGGGAATCTGCTTAGTTTGTCGGGAAACGAGTTAGTAGTGGTTGCAGGAACAGTTCGTCGTATACCGCCACCCAAATACTTTTTTTTTTTTTTTCTTTTCTTCCCCGCCCCCCCCCCCCCCCCCCCCCCCCCCCCCCCCCCCCCCCCCCCCCACCACCCCGCCCTCCCGCAATATTCCCAAGGTGTACGGTAGCCTAAGTCAGTGAAAAGAGGTCTCTGTGACAGTCGCGGTTATGTCGAAATGAGGATGATGACGGTGTAATGTCTTAACAGTCGCAAAGACGTTTGACGATTTCACTTTCCACCCAATCACCAAATCTGGAACTGATGAGAGAACGTCTTTATCCCCCAGGGCACAGGAGTCACAAGGAATGTTCGGAGGAACAGTGCACGAGCAGACATTAACACTTCATCACAGTTATACACAAATACGTTTTTTGGTGATAACACAGTTCAATAGCAGGTATGCATACACGACTGAGTGCGCAAGCGTGTTAACCCGCGCAAATACACACACATGCATATGCATATAAACACACATTTGCATGTTCATACCCCCCCCCCCCCCCCCCCCTCTACCACCTTGCACCCCACGCCCTCCCTCTCAAACACGCATGCACACGCACGTGCGCGCGCGCTCACACACACACACACACACACACACACACACACACACACACACACACACACACACACACACACACACACAGAGGTCCGTACAGTAGCTCTAGTGATTTAGTTCTTTTACCAAACTATCATCTTTCCCTTCATAGTGTCACTGTTTATCACCTTCATGATTTACACTATTACTGTATCAATTTCAGATTCTTTCCTACTTGTTCATGTTCAGTTTCAGATTCTTCCCCACTTGTTCATGTTCAATTTCAGATTCTTCCCCACTTGTTCATGTTCAATTTCAGATTCTTCCCCACTTGTTCATGTTCAGTTTCAGATTCAGATTTTCCCACTTGTTCATGTTCAATTTCAGATTCTTCCCCCACTTTTCATGTTTCAATTTCAGATTCTTCACTTGTTCATTCAATTTCCCCACTTGTTCATGTTCAATTTCAGATTCTTCCCTACTTGTTCATGTTCAATTTAAGATTCTTTCCCACTTGTTCATGTTCAATTTCAGATTCTTCCCCACTTGTTCATGTTCAATTTCAGATTCTTCCCCCTTGTTCAT
>JADBJO010001116.1:0-5000 GCA_016801955.1 Conus betulinus
GAGGGTACAGGCACGCGCAGGACACTCCATTAAGATATCAAGGGACATAACTGCTCCTGAACAGAGGTAAATCAGACTACAGGATGCAACTCATAACAGCCTTAAAGTAGCATCCCCATGGGTGTACCAGCCCGTATTTCATGACTGCAGAGCCCACCGGCGAAAAACACCACCCTCCAGCTGTCGAGCACACCCACAGACCCAACCACCCCTGCCCACGGACAGATGAAGACAGTGCCACTCCAGACACAGCCAAGCTTTCGCCATACGGTCTTATGTGCCCTCAAGAGAGAATCCAAAGTTGTAGTCTTTCCCACTGTCAACAGGACTTTCCCTGTGGTCAGTGGGTCTTTCCTCACCGTCATGGACTGAGGTAAAATCTGATAACGCACTGTTAGCATCAACCTATGCAGCATGAAGGCAAAACAGTAGCATCGCATGGCAGTCTGCAATCTGAGTCTCAGGTAATGTGTATGCGTGACTAAGAGGGTGGGATTAAAATGAACAAGTATAACCAGACCAGCCGCCGTGACGAAGTGGTTAGCGTCCCGGACTCCCGGCTGGGAGATCGTGGGTTCGAATCCCCATCAGAGTCATGTGGGGTTTTTCTGCCCCGACCGGCTCCTACCCAGAGTTGAGTTTTGCTGTGGACTCAAATGGGAAGACTGGGACCACACAGTCGAGTTTCATCCACTTAATGGATGCGTTTCTGAGAGTGTTGCTCAATTTCCTGACCAACACTGCAGATGTCTGTATCTCTCAGGCCTGGTTGACGCCGGGATATATTATGAAAGGAAGCGTAGAATACAGCCCTGTCATGTAGTCTCAGACCAAAATGGAAATCCGTAGCATCATCTTAATCATCCTCATTCTCATCGATCAGCATTAAAAAAAAAATGTCTCAAATTCTGTGGCCCTTCATGCCCTGCTTCATGGTGATCTCAATTTCGATGTCCTCTCCACGACTGTGGCCTTCGTTTGGTTCCGTGGGGTCACCGGTATCGGCGAGTCCATGGGGGTGTCGTTAGGAGGACGTGGTGGCGCCCTCCGGAGGGAGAGCTCACCTCACGCCGGCTCCGCGACTAAGCAATTATTGTCGTCAGTAGGGGGCTCAGTAGGTAGTGTCCTGCATATGTTAGATCAGAACAGGGCGCCACTGAACACCACCGAAGTGAACTCGGCAGCAGTGCAGTGTATCTCTCCGGTGGGTTGCCTCTTGACGACTTGACATTGATGCTCCCTGTAGATTGCCGGAAAAGAAATGTTTCACCAGGCAATCATTCACCTCCCCACTCTTAGTTATCGCAAGGGACATGAAAAATAAGGCATAATTTTTTACAACAGCATGTAACCTAAATTCAGAATGCCAAATCATGAACCCGCACATGATTATTGATACCCGAGTCCTGAACCTCTGCATTTAGACAATCTCACTCAGCGTACTAGTTCACACACACACACACACACACACACACACACACACACCACACACACAAACACACACACACACACACATGCTCATCTATATCACGATTTGTGGAAAGACGTTAAATAAATGACAGCACACCACACCCACCACACCACAACACACACACACACACGTCAGGGCTTAAAACAGAAGGAGGAAAAAAACACTGAAACTAAGGGGGGGGGGGGGGGGGGGGGGGTATGCTTCCCCGGGAAAAGTTTTTTAGAAACCAAGTGTAAATCTATGCATTTCGCACTTTCTCGTTGTTCTGGACATAATTCAAGAGAGATTTATTGCATAGAAAGTGCTGTAAAACACATAATTATTACAGGAAGATTACTGGGGAAAAGGGGAGAAGGGTTACAAAAACATAATAATAAAATGAGATTGAGTGTTTGTAGTCTTTGGATGAAAATCTCACTTCTGGGGTTGCTCAATTTAGTTTCACTTTTCAGGATTAAATGATCCACAATATCAAGTTTGAAGTTGGAGCACATAAAATCAGTTAACTGTAAATCAAACACTTTAAGTTCAGTCTCATATAAACAGAGATCAACTCGTGGAATCAGCACATTTTTGAATGTCACAATATCCAAATTTTGAAAATGAGATATAACTTGGGAATCGGCACTACTGAAAGTCAACCCAATTTTGAAGTTCCTACAATATAAACACTGAAATACAGGATTTCACAAAGACACACACACAGAAACAGCTGGGTCCATTTGGGTGTTGTGGGCGGCGGGGCATTAAAGAAACTTAGCAAGGAACTGTTTCTTCCGCTGCTTGCACTGTCCTGCACTGGTCTTTGCCATCCACATTCTTGCTGACTTGAGTTTCAACCCTATTTTGTATGCTGTTCTTTGCTTCCTCCTGTCTGGATTTCACTAACTTACAATTCAATTTCATTCTCCTCTACCTTCTTGCTGAAAACTAGACTCTGATTAGTTGAACTTATCTTTTTCCTTGCTGTCTCCCGTCTCTGGCTTGCACTCTCCACATTTATCACCCTCTTTTTTTCCCCACATGGCTTGCAGTGTTCTATACTGGCACGTTTTTACTGCTGCTGAAGTGCCTTCAGTGACCTTTTGTCTTAGTAGTTAACTTCTTTGGTTGCACACAAGTGACACTGCCATCTGACTCTGCTTTCCCTTGCTCTTGCTCTTCTCTGTCTCGTCTGGCACCCATCATGTTTCTGCAAAGAGTGCGGACTAACTGGCTCTTTAACTGGATCCTTCTTGATAATGTACTCTGTGGAGGTCTTCCTGAAGCCTTCAATGCATGATCTGATTTTCTCTCAGTTCTATGCACCTTCCCACATGCAATGAATGCTTTCTTTGTTTGAGACAGGAACACATGGTCTTGATGCTGTCCTTTGCATGGTCGTTTTGCTAAAAGCTCTTTTCACAAAGCTGCCCACAAACAACTCTGATTTTTGAACAAGAATGCTCTCATCATCAAGGTCCAATTTCGGCAGATGACGTGGTTTCACCAGAAGTTGTTCAGGTCGAACAAAGCACCCAAGGAACTCTTTGATCAACTCCTCCGGGTGCCTGTGGAGTTCATGCATCATGGGATCCTTTGTCTGAAACACTTTTAATGTACCCTTGCAGAATAGACAGTATGGTAACATAAAAGTGAAGCTGCCACTGTGTTTTGTCATGGTATATGAAACAGTTTTTCTGTGATTCTTTTTTCCCCGCTCTCTTCCTTCTTTGGTGTCACTTTTTGCTGCTTGATGCGCTTCAACCTGTATCTTCCGATATGCTTTTGAGTCTCTCTGGTGATTTGTTTTCCTTATACATGTGTCTGGATGTTGTTTTTTATGCCGTTTCTGGTCAGACTCAGAAAGTAAACTGTAGTTAAAAAATCAAAAAGAACATCCAACATCCGAAGAGTATCTGCAACAACCTCTACAAGCGACAGCCACCGGTGTGGTACATACTGCTTTGGGGCAGATGGAACTATCTCTAAAGCTATGCAAAGCTTTTCCAGTAAACTGGTAGGAGTAGACCACTTGAAGTCTGTGTGCAAGTCTTCAAGAGTTGTTCAGTGTGTCTTCAAAAGGCTGGCAAAAGGGCTTTGGCTGCATTGTGAGCATTGTGGACACGTGCCACTATCAACATCCAAGAGATGGGGGGGCTTTTCTTTGCCTGATCAGTGCCTCAAGCTTCTCACCTCTCATAACCCTGCATGAATCCATCATCACGGACACAAGATTTGTCCAACGTAAATCAAAGTTTGTAAAAGTTTCTTCCCAATTCTCAGTAAACAGATTTTCACTTTAACTCGAGTGACAGAATATGATGAAAGATGATCAACTACAATCATCTGTTGCCTTTCCGGAAAAAATGGCTGACAAGTACAATTAAAACCTCGTTGTTGGAGTTCATCGCCTCATCAATGTTTAGAGAGAAAGGGCCTCCCTTCAGTTCACTAATAAGTTCGGTGACGAAAAGTTCAGCAACACCAAATTTCAGTTTGTAGGATGCAGTTGTGTGTGGGGAGACCGCCATGTTGTTCAGGGCTGCTTTTTGTCGTTGGCAAGGGGCCTTGACCAGCTCCACCAGCTTTGGTACAGTATTGAGGACAACGTTGTTGTTCAGCAACAAAGCCGATCAACTGAAACAAAGAAATAGGATACATATCTGTTAAATATGCTGTTTCATGATGTCTGTGCAATTAGTATTATATTGAACTCACTTGAGGGAGGGGAAGGGAGGGAGAGAGAGAGAGAGAGAGAGAGAGAGAGAGAGAGAGAGAGAGGATGGAGAGAGAGAGAGGAGAGAGGAGAGAGAGAGAGAGAGCGAGAGAGAGCGAGAGATGTGTGTGTATGGTAGTGGTCGTGTGTGTGTGTGTGTGGTGTGGGTGTGTGTGTGTGTGTGTGTGTGTGTGGTACGGGCTTATACCACATGTGTAAACATATCTGAACATATTTTCCACATGTTATCTGTGCTTTTGATTGTCCTTTTTGTTTTTTTAGCCTTTTCAATTTCCCAGAAGAAAACTGTGACTGTGTGTGTGTGTGTGTGTGTGTGTGTGGTGTGTGTGTGTGTGTGTGCGTGTGCGTGCCTGCGTGTGTGTGTGTGTGTGTGTGTGTGTGTGTGGTGTGTGTGTGTGTGGTTTCTTGCACTGAGTGAATCTGTAAATATTTTTGCCATTCTCTGCCATACCATGTGTTCAGCATTTTCAGTCCAGTGTCTGCCAGAGGAGAGTCAGTGGTTGACGGCTGGTCTTCGTTTAGTGCATGGACTGAAGCAATGGTGTGTAGTCCCATAGCGCTCTTTTCAAAGGTTGACCTGTAAATGATTTCACAAGTAGGTAAAACCTGTAAAAGGGGAGGGGGGGGGGGGGGGGCGGGGGGCGGAGGGGGGGGGGGGGAAGGAGGGGAGGAGGGAATCAAAAGAAAATAAGTTGACTTCAGAGTTTCTATATAACTATTCAGTTATTAAAAGTAATCCCTACAACATAGACTTGGACCTGCAAATAACTCAAACTTAAAAAAATTAACCCCAGGTTAGTACTAATTCAA
>JADBJO010001116.1:15000-32500 GCA_016801955.1 Conus betulinus
TTACTAACGGCTGTAACAGCCTGTAACGCTTTTTTCTTCTTTATGGAATATCTCAGAAAGTACTTGGCCGATTTTTGTGAAAATTAGCAGGTATGTTCATTATGGGTCACGGATGATGCCCGATGTTTTAGGTTATCCGTTATAGCCGTTACTAACGGCTGTAACAGCATGTAACGGTTTTACTTCTTTATGGAATATATCAAAAATAACTTGGCCGATCTTTCTGAAAATTTGTAGGTATGTTCATTATGGGTCACGAATAATGCCAGATGTTTAAGTTTACCATTACAGCCGTTACTAACAGCTGTGATGGCCTGTAACGCTTTTTCTTCATGGAATATCTCAGAAAGTACTTGGCCGATCTTTGTGAAAACCAGCAGGTATGTTCATTATGGGTCACGGATGATGTCCGATGTTTTAGGTTAACCCGTTATATCCGTTACTAACGGCTGTAACAGCCTGTAACGGTTTTACTTCTTTATGGAATATATCAAAAATAACTTGGCCGATCTTTCTGAAAATTTGTAGGTATGTTCATTATGGATCACGGATGATGCCCGTTTTAGTTTTACCGATATATATATTACTAACGGCTGTAACGGCCTGTACGTTTTGGCCTTTATGGAATATCTCAGAAAGTACTTGTTGGCCGATATTTGTGAAAATTAGCAGGTATGTTCATTATGGGTTACGGATGATGCCCGATGTTTTATTTACCGTTATAATCCGTTACTAACGGTTGCAACGGCTCGTAACGGTTTTTTCTTCTTTATGGAATATCTCAGAAAGTACGTGGCCGATCTTTCTGAAAATTTGTAGGTATGTTCATTATGGGTCACGGATGATGCCGATGTTTAAGTTTACCGTTATAGCCGTTACTAACGGCCCATAATGGTTTTTCTTCTTTATGGAAATTCTCAGAAAGCACTTGGCCGATCTTTCTGAAAATTTGTAAGTATGTTCATTATGGGTCACAGACGATGGCCGATGTTTTACAGAATAGCCATTACTAACGGTTACACCAGCCCAAGACGGTTTTTTCCTCTTTATGAAATATCTCACGCGTATTCAGGATAAACTGGGAGTACGTTTTATATGCTTTGCATTTTTTAAAAACTCTGTCTGTCTATCTTTCTGTCTGTCTAATTCTCCTACACGTGTAGTGTGTTGGTGGAAGATATTGCCGGCTGGTGTTGCAGTGGTGGATAGGTGTATGCTACTTTTGAATGTTGATGCCATGAGGGTGAAGAGTTCCTCTCTTAGTGCCAAACTCGGAAGCCTCCATCCTCATGTCATCAACATCCCTCTTTCCTGTGCATAGATGTGTGTGTAGGTTGAGGTGCAGGTGTATAACCCCCCCCCCCCCCCCCCCCCCCCTCCTTTTTTTTTCCCAAAAGATCTGTCAGCCCATAACTCACTGATCATTCCATTTCTTTCCAATCAGTATTATTAACAATAACATTATTACACTTATCTTAACCAGTATCATTATGATCATCATCCAGTAGTATTGTTTACTTTTCCAGTAATGCTGTTTGCATGAGTTTCTCTTTCCTCTTTCCCTGTGCGTATGTATGGATGTGTGCAGGTGCAGGTATATGAGCCCCCCCCCCCCCCAACTCCCCAACTTTTTTTCTTTCTCCTGTTCCAATATTAATGATAGCCCCTTACTCGTTGATCACTTTTCATTTTTTTCCCAACCATTATTATGAGTACCAACATAACTACATATAACCACCATCATTATGATCACTACCCAGTTAGTCTGCTTGCTTTTAATTCATTAATCATCATTTCTATTCGTTGCTACTAGTTATTATTAGAATCTACCATTATTACTGTTATTACTATTATCATCATACCATTGATAACGAAGAAAACAACAACATGCTGTTGTACTATACTTCAACTCCATTCCATTCTTCCCTTCAGTGTTGAACCACTATAATAATACAACTACATAGTCATGTCATCACCACAAGTGGTAGCAATACCCCCCTTATTAATAAAATATTTTCATCCTCATCATGAGTATCACTGTTATCACTATTGTTGTCACTATTATCATTGTGTCATCTTTGTTATTCTAACTCCCATGGTTCCCTTCTCAACGACTCATTTTCATCCAACACCCATCTGCGCCGAATATGAGAAGAGAAGTGGTTGCTCGTTCTTCATTTTCATTGCCTTAAATGTTGTTTGTTTTTGCCTGAAGAAGACCCACGAGGTAGAAATGCATTGTGTTTTTGTCCTGTAACCTGTCTGAATTGTCTTGCGGAACCAATACCCCCCCCCCCTTTTTTTTAATTAAAAATGAGCATGGAACTCCTTACACTCTAAAGGGGCTGGCCTGTCCGCACCATGACTCCTGAATGCTCCTCCGCTGTCAGAGTTTTTCTTGGCGCTGTCGGATTCATGTCAACAACGTGTGGATGGATGTCAACAACGTGTGATGCCCTTTTAGACTGGTATACTACCCACGTGACGACAGGACACCTGTTCTAAGCTGGAAAATTTACGCGATATGAAGTTAACTTTTGTTTTTCTAATCGGCCAGATCCAGGTGGAATTTCTTTATCTGGCATTGCCATGCGGGAGCTGGTCCTCTTCTGACCAGAAATCCGAAGCTGTTTCATGAGATCGGCCTACGCTCCCTCCTCTCCATCTTGATCGAACCTCAATGGCGAGGACGTTGGGTTCGCAGTCAGATTCTCACAAGCTGTTGGCTAGATTGGCATACTTCTCAGTCTTGTATATGTGAGTTTGCTACGTTCAACTTTCAAATAGCAAAGTGCGCTCAATCAATATCAACCGTTTTGATGAATCGGAGAGGGGGTACAAAATTGGTCTCATACCACTCGTCCTGATGATCTATGCATGGTTTTCCATACTGGAAGGTCTGCTGGACACTTCCAGCCATCCACGTCATTCAGTAAACGGCTCTTAATGTCACGGCTGCTCCAGGCCATGATCTGTAGCTTCCTGCCATGTACGGCATCGATGCCAGGGCTTCTGATGGAACACTGTTTCCTCTAGCACTGCTAACTGTATAAGCGATCTCTCTGAGCGCTTGGATGCGTCTCCATGTGTACCTTTTCTGGATTAGCGCTGCTTTACAAAGGGCCTTTTCCACCGTTGGCTTTGCCATGAAAGAGTGGCCATGTAAGGTCGTCTGACTTTCCCATTGAACCAGAGTGCAGTTCGAGGGCAGGCAATACACAGATCATAGGAAGAACCTGATCCTGAGAGGTGCCATGTGCCATATGTCATTCCAGCTGAGACTTCTTGGAAGTGCATTTTCCCATGTGGTTCACTGTTGGCCTTGCCGATTGCCTTCTGGATTCTGTTGGAATCCCCTTCTTTCTTCAGCCCCGCTATTACCAAGTGTCTCTTTGTTTTCCCTTTTATCTTTGACCATTACTTCAATTCTGTTGATCCCAGCCCCTGTTTACTGGTTTGCGTGTGTGTTCTGTTATTGCTCTGATCATAAGGTTTTCCTTTGCCATGTCTACTGTTTCCTGAATTTTTCCATTTTCTGCCAGTGTTTAGCCTGGGCTTAAATGATCTCACGACTTTATCTCCGGAATCCTCCTTGCTTTGCCTACTTGGTGCCCTAGCAGGATAGATTTCAGGAGTAGCATCACTTCCCTCTGGCGACAATAGGGCAATAGAGCGCAACGTCAGTGAGATAAATGGGACACCAAGCTATCTCCTTGCGTACTTATTGATTTTGGCCTCCATTAATTCTACTGTGCTCGTGCTGATGTGGTATATCAGTAGAGACCAGAGGAGGGTCGGGATCAGCGTGAACTGTAGTTATCAGACATTGTGTTTACCAGGGAGGCCACACTGGTCTACGACCAATAGCTTCCTCTGCCATTCGCTTGATTTCTTCCCCCCTCTTTGCGTGTTTAAAGGAGTCATCAAATCACACCCCAAGGTTCTTCACTTGTTCTCCTGTCACTGGTAGAATGGCTTGGTCGGCTGCAGTGAACGTTTTAGCCGCTTTTTTTTCCACAAGGAGAGACTTTCTTTAGTTTGAAACTCATCCTTGATGAGACCATCGTCTGACATTTTGTGTGTCTCTTCCTTCTTCGTGGAAAGGACATGAAGGTTTTTAGTGGGGGTATTTGGTGTCCATTCCAGAGATCAGCTGAACTGAACCAGTCATGGCGCTTAAGGAGAGGAGGATGACCCCCACTGCCAGTGCAAACTGTGTAGGAGAAATTGCACAGCCATAGCTATGTCAACGTCAAGACTGATACAATCTGCAGTGTGCTTCTTTGAAGCCATCGAAATGTTTCCTCAGCATTTCAGATGTTCTTTGGGAAACGATGTATCTCGATGGCCAGTTGAATCATCTTGTGTGGAACTGATCCATACGCATTTACCAGATCGAGCCACACCACGTCGAGGTAATTGTTTTCTGCCTTGATTCTGTGGATTGCTTCCCGAAGTGACAGCGGCATGTTCTGTACAGCCAGACACACCTAGATGGCTCCTGCAGGGGCTGACAATGTACTCTTCTTCTGTCAGCTATCGTAGTCAGTCTGGCCGCCATGACAGAGCAGAAAGTTTCTCCCTCATCTTGAAGTGATATTGGTCTCAGCTGGTTGACGTTAATCGAATTTTGCTCTCTGATAACGTACAGTTTATCAGCTAGCATTCATTGGTCACTGATCTTCAGGTTCGCCGATGCGGAACTTTAATTTCATGGCGCCACTAAAGGACACTGGGACATTTCTTATACAGCAGATTGGGCGTTTCATTGGGTCCAGGCGAAATTTGGCTCTGGCTTTCTGAACCATTTTCTGTACCTCATCCAGTGTTGGTGGCTTGTCATTGAACGTTCCCCTGGTGTTGCATGCGGCACAAAGCTCTGGACTTCCAGCGGTGTTTGTCTTTGAGGGTCGGCATATGATTTCCTGAGATGCTGCTCCCGGGTTTTTTTTTTTGTGCATTGTGGGTGTCAATGATTTTGGCTGCTCGAATAGTTTTCTGGTGAACTAGAAGGATCCCTGTCACAGCGATCTGGGATTTTCTTCTTTTTGCTCCTTCTCCTTGCTGATTGTACGTTGCTGAGGTGTACCGTGTCATGTTTTAAGGTCTTCCCAGGCCTCTTTTAGCCCTTTCACCTCAGCTTCTGAACATCTTCATTTGTTTCCCGAAATTCTTCAGTCTGTTTTGGATGATATATATCACTCGCTGGCGACTGGCGTTTTGAGGCGGTGTCTTCGCTTGTGGATTTTGAAGTCCTTGGGCTTTCCTACACGTTCCGTACACAACGTTTCCAAATGAAGGCAGTTGGTGCTCCAGTGCGCTCTTCTCTATCAGCCCATCCAGTATACTGACTGTTTTTGTATCTGATTTTTTTTCCCCATTCTTCTATTGGACTTGCTGATGTCAAGTTAAGTTTCTGGCGTTTAGCATCCAGCGCCTGCACCAACTCCTCGCCTGAAAGCAAGGTATAGTTGTCCTTGGCACTGCACCCTGTATCCTGGCCTTGGTTTTCCCATCTGCTGGCACTGTGCGTTACTGTTCATTCATCTGAGTCTGCTTACCCCCCCTTTTTCGTTCCATGTATCATATCATACCATCCCATATCATATCATTCCATATCACATCACATCACATCACATCACCTCACCTCACCTCACCTCACCTCACCTCACCTCATATCATATCATATCATATCATATCATATCATATCTTATCATATCTTATCATATCATATCATATCATATCATATCATATCATATCGCATCGCATCGGATCGCATCGCATCATCATCACATCACATCACATCACATCACATCACATCACATCACATCATATCATATCATATTACATCAAATCATATCATATCATATCATATCATCTCATCTCATCTCATATCACATAAAATCATCTCATATCACATCAGATCATCTCATCTGATATCATATCAAGTCATCTCATCTGATATCATATCAAGTCATACCATCTAATATCATATCGTATCATACTATATCATGTCATATCATACCATATCGTAACATCATATTATATTATATTATATCATTATATCATATAATTTTATATCATATCATACCATACCATATCATATCATACCATATCATATCATATCATACCATACCATACCATATCATATCATATCATATCATATCATATCATATATCATATCGTATCGTATCGTATCGTATCGTATCGTATCATATCATATCATATCATATCATATCATATCATATGTCATATGAAATATATTGTTTTAAATATCTAAAATATGATTTGTTATGTGATATTACATCGTATTGTATTGTATGTATCGTACTGGGTCGTTTCATATCATGTATTAAATCACATCATATCATGTCACTCTGTCATGTTAGATCATATCGTATCAAATACCATCCCAGTCCGTATGGATGCTGGAACTGACACGTCTTCTATGACGTCGTTGGTTAGTGATCATCAGGCCGTTTAAGTGAACAACTGAGGACATTTGGCGGTGCTCATTCAAAAAAATCTGTTTCAGGATCTTTCACGTCCGCATCTGATCTTGCGCGAGCGTATACATAGCACAAGGCTCAGCTAGTAGATGTCTGCAGCAGCAGGCTGACCTGAGAGATGGGAACAACTGCCCTCCCACTCCTCGCTTCACCACCGGCCACTGCCAGGGTTCGAACCGGCGACCATCAGGTTGAGAGTGAAACATTTTAACCACTCGACTAAGGACATTTTCGATGAACACCCATACAGATAAACACTGAAGCGGTTTGAAACCCTTTCGGCCATTTGGCTAAGCATATCATCAAGTCCTTTCAAAATTTGAAATGACCGACAGTTTTAAAGTCAAGTATATTTTTAGCTGGACTGTCTCTCTCTCTCTCTCTCTCTCTCTCTCTCTCTCTCTCTCTCTCTCTGTCTGTCTGTCTGTCTGTCTCTCGTTTGTTTATCTAACTTTGTGCATATTTTTTTTTTTTTTTCTTTGTCAATAGATCATCTTTGGGTATGTGTGTCTTAAAGCTAGAAATGTAGCCTTGCTGATGTTCATATTTCCTTTTTGTTGTAAATTTTGTAGTTGTTTCACTGGTATTGTACTGTTTCCCATTTTAGATGCAGGTACATACCCAGCCAGGTTTATGTTACATGATTGTTACCCCCCCCCCCTCTCTCTCTCTCTCTCTCTCTGCTCCTGTCGTCTGGCGACATTTGCATCATGCAGTTTTAATTCAGTCGGAACACGGAGATCAGCATTCGCCAAGCAGTAGATTGCAGCAAAAGCGGTGCAAGGGATGATGAGAGCTACAGACGACAGTCCAGCAAGCATATCAGCCCCCAACTACCTCACCTAACCGCCGATTCCCGTGTTCGCCGACAAGTCCTTAGCGGGCTGACTTCACAGAGGGGCGGCGGGGGGTCCGGCAATCAATGGCCGAGTGTTGCGTGTTGACACAAATTCCGTCCCTCTCCATGCAGCAGCACTGAAGCAGGGATCGATACGAGGGAATCGTTGTCCTAGCCATAGGGTAGTACAACATTACACGGAGAGGGCTGTTGGGTCCTATCAATTTTGCAGGTGTACACTCGTGAAAGATTTGCGCTGTCGTTGTTGACTATCTTTTTATAATCTGTGACAGGTTTCACAGCGGAAAAAGTTTTTCATTGATTTTTTTTTTTTTCAAGGTGTAGTTTGCATTGAATTGTTGTCCACATTTTACAGATATCGACTGCATATTTTTCTTGATTTCTTGGGCTGATGATTTAAACTTAAGTTATGCAGCTCACATCACTGCTCTCTCTCTCTCTCTCTCTGTCTGCCTTTCTCATTGTGAAAATGTATGTCATCCATAGCTAAAGAAATAAAGATCAGATCAGAGTCTTGCCAACACTGCATGTGAAGATGTTTGTTCAAAGTCGTGTCATGCCCAGTTTCTTTTCAGTTTTTCTAGTCACGCTTTGTTCTCCTGAGCAACTCTCACAAAGTGAGGAACGGTTTTGATGTGTTTGGTAGGCAGATGTGTGGGACTGGATTTCATTGGTGGATTTTGTCAGCTGAGCGGTAGGATATGACTGCAGGTGTCCGACTTTCCAAACCACCCACGCATTCCACATATCCCAAGCCGTTCGTTTCTCTCACTGTTTTAGGGGGAAAAAATCAATATTTCCTTTGCCGATCCATTGCACTGTACATGCTGCCCAGAAGGAAGCTAGCGCATCTGTCACACTACCTGTAGCATTTGCACTGATTTCCAGACAAGGTTAGCGTGACCACATCAGCTGCAGTGACGCACCTGCTATTACAATGCACGGCTAACGCACTGACTGCTGGCTGACGTGCCATTGCAGTGTTCCTGACCAACTCCAAGCCAGCATAGAGCGTGCGGTGGATTCGGAACAGAAGTCTGGGAGATCACAGTCAAATAGCAGTCATTTCACAAAAGTCTCATGGCTGACAGTTTTTAATTCCTGATAATTGTGGACCAGCACACAATATTGCGTGACAAACTTACCCCGTCGTCAGTGTTGACAAGTCTCGAAATCATACCATTCTAACCAGAGGCTGATCCTTCTTTATTTTGCTCTGTTGCTAAGTCACCGTCTCTGTCTATCTGTGGTGCTTTCCCCATGCCGTCACTTCCACCGTCCCCCCACACAGCCACATCCAAGTCTCCATGTTGAATGCAGAGAGCTTTCGATCGCATATCGCCAGGAGACAACCCACCCAAGGAGACACACTGTGCTGCTGCGGAATCAATTCGGTTAAGGGGTGCATGTTGTGATCCAGATGATGCACAGAGCCAAACGCTCAGCTCCGACAATAGACAGTAGTTTCTGATCATGGAACCTGCGCAAATGAACAACTCTGACATATGAGATACTGATGCTCGTGAAATTAGGACGCTGCGTCCATACGAATTGTCACACTTGGCTGAACGTCCAAATTTCATGCGAAATACTGTCGTCGGTCTGAATGTCACTTGAACTATTTTCCAATTGAAATATGTTGGCGACAGTCTTCTTTAATGTCAAATTATGACAGGGAAAGACATACAATATATGTTCAAGAATGGGCAGATAAATGTGTAGACACACAAAAAAATTTTCTTAATTGTATTAGTGACAAAAATATGCAGCAATTCAGTGACGAAATTTTTCTTGTTAACGATGGCGTTATTGAAGCAATCCTAAACAAAACAAAATTCAGTTGACTAACTGGATAACAAACGTAGAAAAATAATTTTAAAAGGGTAGTAACGCTAAGAATTTAGCGAACTAGATCGGGAAAATATTTTGCAATGTTATGAATTAAAACCTGATGTTCAGTTGAATCGGTTTTAGACCAGAGTGTTGCATCTAACAAGAAAACATATGCGTCGTCTTGTCCAAAACCCATTGTCCATGATCCTACGTGCCAGTTTTTTTTTTTTTTTTTCCGACTTGCTATTGGTACGATTGATCACTTTTTCTGGAAGTGTCATCTTGCTTGTTGGTTTCGGTCAATTTACGACATCATTTGAAACAGTTTTGTTATGCAGATATTGTCTGAGACGAAGACTTTACTTTTTTTTTGTGCATCCACTGTTCGATTTCATTTTACTGCTGGCTAACTTTTATATGTACAGGTGTAAATTCCTTCGACATGATTGCAGCTTTGCAGGATTTAAAAATATTTTAGAACCGAGGTATACACTTGCAAAGAATGCAGTTTCTATGAAAAACGATTTGCCTAGTCCTCTTACGTACTTCATATCGAACAACCTGTTGCAATTTAGGGGGCATATATATCTTTGCATTTATACATACATCACTGTGACTGTGATCCCGTTCAAAGGAACACGATGGGAACTCTTAAGGAGATCTTGAGGACAAGTTTGCATACCTTCATACTATATTCCCCACTGCTTTTTTTTTTTTTTTTTTTTGCATCATCTCAATTCTCTGTGTAATATTCCTTCTTTATTTTTTTCATCGTTCTTGATGTTTTTTTTTGTTTGTTTTTGTGTCTGTACAGCTATATACAGATACAGTATCACTTGTTCAATTTCATGAAGATCAATACTTGTATTTTGAAACTTTGATTGCGTGACCAAATTTGATTCATGTAAATTGTAACCCCTTTTTGGGGATTTTAATTTCATTTACCGCCCCTATCCCCATGAATAATTTTGTAATTTCGTTTTGATCGACCTTCTGAGTCGCTCTTCTTTCTTTCAGGAAAATCCACCCTCGCATTCAGATCGACATTTGATGTTTTAAATTTGATTCCACTTTTAACGCCAGACAAGTACCATTTTTTTTTTCTCAGAAACTTCGCCCTGAAGATTGGAATGCAGTTTCTTTAATGTCTTTGCTCATGCGATCGACCTTACAGCAGGGTCACGATGTTCCCCAGGGCAAAGTCCGACGGGTGTTCAGGTGTCGCGTCAGGTGTAGATCCGGATCTGTTGTCTGGGAGTGAGGAGACTCCAGTGCTGCCCAGAGGGATATGCCTCAGGTGGTCAGATCTGCTACACCCTGGACTCAGCACCAGGTCGTCGCACCAGTGGATGAAATCACGGAAGAAAAGCACCGTGGGTTACACTCCTAAGGTGACTGACAGGCATTATTTGTTTGCCCCTTTTTTGGGCTGATAGTGGTTTTCTGTTTTGTTTTGTTTATGTAAATAGGTTTCCTCTTTGAGTCATACCGATCGGGCTGTGAGCCCTTTTGACCAGTGAGAAGGGTTCACTGAGACCCCCCCCCCCCCCCCCGATTGGCGATTCATCACTGGCACTGTTGAGTGCGAGCTGCACGGGGGCCCAGTACCCGTATTTCCCTGCTGTCACCTGTCATCTGTCAGGCGCGTCAAGACGAGTACTCGGAATGGCCTGTACTATCATTTAAATACAAAAGAGAATCCGCGTTATATTGTATTTTTGATCCTTTCTTTACCAACTGTCAAAATCATTCATCACAATTTCTTTTTCCTAATATAAATGAACAATCGGTCCTGATCCCCTCATCCCTCCGATCTTCGGGGAAAAGCTGTAATGACGAAAAGGGACTAAGACGTGGACCGTGCTTCTTTCCACCCTGCTGTCATGTCCTGCCATTGGCGGTCACTGTCAGGCGCCAGCTGTGGCGTCAGGGTTCCTCTCTCTTCTACGCGAGGAGTACCGTCCGTCCACTCCCTCCCTCCCCCCCCCCCCCCCAACCTTTCGTCCTCTGTGCGGCAGTGGCCCTGGAGTGGCTGAGGGGTTAAGCCTGTGACTTTCTCCATGCTACGGTATGACGAATGCGTGATGAGTACCAAGGTGTAGGTGCCGATTGGTCTGGGGTCATGTGAATCGGACTTCGAGCCTCAACCGTGAAAAGGATCTCCGGAGTCCCTTCAGACTGTGTGTTGAACAAAGAGACTTGTGTGGACTGAAGAATGAAAAAAAAAAATCGAAACTGAATTTTTAGGCCAGGTCTGTGGCTACTCAGAAATAGTTATTCGAGCGACTCCCTCTCCTGTTTTTTCTAGTTGAAGTCCATGTTGGCCAGCTGGAATCTGGACGTGTGGCCGAGCAGTTTTTTATCTTTGACTGTGAAGGGATCGCGCCCGAGGATATCGGAAGTTTCAACCCTCACACCCCCTCTCCTCCCCCCCGGGATTAGTTTTATCCTCTGTGACGCCTCGCGAGAGGGAAGTTTCCGGAATTGAAGAGCTTTGAGACATAGTCTGTTTTCTTTCCTTAAAGAGCCCCCCACCCCCCCCTTTTTTTCTTTCATTTTTTTTTTCAATGGTTTTGTGACTGTTCTAATTTAAGAGTGCAGTAGAGAGCCCCCCCCCCCCCCCCCCCCCCCCGACGCATCGGGCCTCTTCAAAAGCCTTTCTGTTTGTGCTTCCTCCCTCCCCCCTCTGTAGTTTTCAGATTTTGTGACACTCTCCGGGGTGTCTAGTTTCCTGATCATCCCGGATGGTTACCATCTCCAGTCCATTGTCCTGCTTGTGTGAGAGTGTTAGGTTGAATGAAATGATTTATCGATTTATTGATTCATATCATATGTGGCATTTGTGCTTTCGACTTGCTGTCTATTGAGAAGGCGATGCACAGTGAGATTTCTGTTGTAGTCTTCCCCCTCGTTCCTCTCTCCTCATCCTGATTACCCAGAGAGGCAGTCCGTCGCAGTGACAGCGTCTTCGCGTGTATACAACGTTCTCATGGCGCCTTTGAATTTAGCTCTGGTGACCTTGACAAGTGACCATAAGCCACGCGGCCTGGTTCTTCAGATACTTGTTGACCAACTGTCAGGACCAGCTCCGCTTAGATAGGGGAAAGCGTGATGCTCTGCCCTGTGAATACGAGAGAGAGAGAGAGAGAGAGAGAGAGAGAGAGAGAGAGAGAGAGAGAGAGAGAGAGAGAGAGAGAGAGACAGACAGACAGACAGAGAGGACGGACAGACAGACAAACAACAGTGATCTAGGGAGAGCATACAGACAGATAAACAGAAAGAGCATACTTATGCAAAAATGCGCGCGCGCACACACACACACACACACACACACACACACACACACACACACACACACTCAGAGAGAGAGAGAGAGAGAGAGAGAGAGAGAGAGAGAGATTTGGGGTCACAATACAAAATGAAGTGTATGAAGCATCGAATAGAAGTTAAATGAAACATTGGTATGCACAGAGAGAAATGAAGAGTTTGTGTGCATGTGGGGGTGGAGTGGGGGTGGGAGTGGGGCAGGAGAGGAAGAGGGAGAGAGACTAGGGGTGTGCGTGCGCGCGCGCTCGCGCATGTTCATGTATGGGCGCTTTTGCGTTGTGTGTTTGTGCTTGCGCGCGCGCGCGCGTGTGTGTGTTTCAGAGAGAGAGAGAGAGAGAGAGAGAGAGAGAGAGAGAGAGAGAGAGAGCACCTTTCGTATCAACACAAAATGAAGAACATATTAACAAAAACAAACTAATATGGATCCAGACAAATTTTGTATCAAGAAAACAAAACAGAGCACACAAAAAGCAGCGACAATAGTACCAAAAGCAACATCGACTGTTGTCTATGACCCATCCAAGCCGAGCAGTCCATGAATTTCTCTTTCTTCTAGTAGGATGTTGTAACTTAAATTAGCACGGACGAAGTAAAAAGAGAGAGAGAGAGAGAGAGAGAGAGAGAGAGAGAGAGAGAGAGAGAGAGAGAGGGAGGGAGGGAGGGGAGAGAGAGAGAGAGAGAGAGAGAGAGAAAGAGACAGCGACCTAGAGAGAACATTGATACAGAGACAGAGAGAGCATATTTTATGTAAGAATGCACCCCCCCCCACCCATACACACACACACTCACAGAGGGAGAGGGAGAGAGATTGGGGGTCACAATTAAAGTATATGAAACATGTGAAGAGAAATTAAAAGAAACACTGGTACGCACAGTGAGAGAAACGGAGAGTTCGTGTGTTTGCTGGGGGTGGGGTGGGAATGGAGATGGGGGAGGAGGGGGCGGAGAGGGTGCATGCATGTTTGTGTGGGCCGCGTGCGTTTGGGCGCGCGCGCGAGCGTGCGTGTGTATGTGTGTGAAGAAGAGAAGAAGAAGAAGAAGAAGAAAGAAGAAGAAGAAGAGAGAGAGAGAGAGAGAGAGAGAGAAGTTGACACTTTGATGTTTTACTGCTTTTTGTTAGAGACCCTTGTGACAGGGGGTACACACATGATCTGATTTGAGTGGCATAGTAATGGGAACCAGAATGCAAAACACACACACACACACACACACACACACACACACACGCGCGGCCACGCAAATAATTCTAAATAAGCCTAATCGACCACCTAACATGAATCAGTTATCTTGTCATGCCCATTGAGTAACACACTTGTCAAGGTTCTACAACTGGCATATAGCTTATAAACATTAAACCATTTCATGCACTCACTCGTTTTTTTTTTTCTGCCTGTGAAATGTATTTTGCAAGCGATTCAATGATAATGTTAGTGTCAGATTAACAGGTTTCAGCTAGATCCTTCCTCTCTCCGCTTCTTTGTTGTTGTTGTTGTTGTTGTCCCAACCTCTGCGCCACCTCAGAGGCAGTGCACCCACGCCGCTCATACCCCGTCCACAGCCACAGCCCGGTCGGCCCTGCGGCATCCCCGGCACCGGCAATTCACAGGGAGCAGTCAATGTCAAGTCGTCAAGAGGCAACCCACCACCGGGAGACACTGCACTGCTGCCGAGTCACTTCGGTGGTGTTCAGTGGCGCCTGTTCCGATCTAACATACAAGTGACCATACGCAGGACACCACCTACTAAGCCCGCTACTGACGACAATAATTGCTTAGTCGCGGGCCGGGTGTGAGTGAGTCTCTCCCTCCAGAGGGCACCACCACGTCCGTCCAACGACAGCCCCCATGGACTCGCCGATACCGGTGACCCCGACGGAACCAAACCAAGGCCACAGACGTGGAGAGGACATCGAAATTGAGGTTACCATGAGAGCAGGGCATGGAGACATTTTTTTATGCTGATCGATGAGAATGAGGATGATTAAGATGATGCTACGGATTTCCATTACGGTCTGAGACTTACATGACAGGGCTGTACTCTACGCTTCCTTTCATAATATATCCCGGCGTCAACCAAGCCCGAGAGATACAGGCACCTGCAGTGTTAGTCAGGAAATTTGAGCAACACTCTCAGAAACGCATCCATGAAGTGGATGATGAAACTCGACTGTGTGGTCCCAGTCTTCCCAACTGAGTCCGCAGCAAACTCAACTCTGGGTAGGAGCCGGTCGTGGCAGAAAAACCACATGACTCTGATGGGATTCGAACCACGACCTCCCAGCCGGGAGTCCGCAACGCTAACCACTTCGCCACGGCGGCTGGTCTCTCCGCTTCCTTGCTCTTAAACAATATATCATTTTTTTTTTCTCACTTCTTCGAAGGACACGTACGCGCGCACACACACACATCCACACACATACACTCACTTGTCTCTGCTGCATGTCAGTCACGCACGGTCTTTTGTCCGTGCTGCACGGAAATCACGGTCCTTTGTTTTTTTTTTTTTTTTTTCCCATGCAGCACGTGGCTCAATCGTCCAGCCTGCTGTCTGAGCAAACCAGTCTGCGCACAATCTGGATGTGGACGCACTGGGGTCGGGACTACATGGAGAAGAAGAGCCTTGACACTAAAAACGAATAAATTTATCGTCAGTGATCTTCGCAGAAGATTCTTCTTGTGGCGACTTTTTGTTGGGCATCGTCTACCTTTACCCATAGTGCTTTCCAGCTTGAAGATCGGGGAAGTAACTTTCTGAAACTTGTATCTACAGAAGGGTGCTTCTAGTCAGCCTGTGTGGACAGTGATTTGACAGCTACCCCATTCTGTGATTGACAGTTATCTCATTTTGTGATTGAAAGTTATTCATTCTGTGACTGACGGTTATCTCATTCTGTGATTGACAGTTATTTTCATTCTGTGATTGACGGTTATTTCATTCTGTGGTTGACGGTATATTTCATTCTGTGATTGACGGTATTTCATTCTCCATGATTGACGGTTATTTCATGATGTGATTGACGGTTATTTCATTCTGTGATTGACGGTTATTTCATTCTGTGATTGACGGTTATTTCATTCTGTGATTGACAGTTATTTCATTCTGTGATCGAGATCAAGTTCTCTTCATGGATTGTTGACACGATTTCGGAGCGATGGGTCAAGATCTCTGTGTGTGTGTGTGTGTGTGTGTTGACACGAACGGAAGGGGTGGGTTATTATTGTGTGTGTGTGTGTGTGTGTGTGTGTGTGTGTGTGTGTGTGTGTGTGTGTGTGTGTGTCCTGTTTAATGCCCTTCACACATACTTTTTTGTTTTAAATCTTATTATGCATCAGTTGTCGGATCAATGGAGCACCTACTGCGGTGATTTATTTTCTTTTTTCTCCTTTTGTTTCCCTTAAGGCCGAAACCTCTTCATTTTTTTTTTTCGCTTCACACTGTCCGCTTCCTCAGCCAAAAGAGAAAAAACAAAAAGCGGAAAAAAAACCACTACTGACTTTTTTGAGGAAGCTCTGTTTTTTTTTTTTTTTATTTATTTTTAATACCACTATCACTTTTTCCCTTTTTCAATTAAAAAAAATAGTATTTCACTTTTTATCCATTCACTCACACACCACGCATAGTTTGTATGTTCTCTAACAAGTGGACATATTTTTGTTGATTTTAGTGTTTTGTCGTTTGATACAAACATACACTGCAGAATAGTGTAACAGACTTGTGGATCATAAATAAGAGAGAGAGAGAGAGAGAGAGAGAGAGAGAGAGAGAGAGAGAAGGGAGGGGGTCGGGTGGGAGAGACAGACAGATAGACATACAGGCAGGCAGAGCGACAGGCAGACAGACACAGACAGAGAAAGAGGGATGGGGAGATATAGTGTGTGTGTGTGTGTGTGTGTGTGTGTGTGTGTGTGTGTGTGTGTGTTTATTTGCTTTTCCTCGAAGTCAATTTTTTTTTTCTCTCTCTCTCTCTTTGGTTTGCACCCTCCCCACTCCCCCCCCCCCCCCCCCTCCCAAAGCCCCCATTTGCACTAAAAATATGTAACTGTTGAACCATTATAGTTGTTTTCTTCTCATTTGACCGTACTGGATCTGTGATATATAGGATAGAATGTTAAGAACGTATAAAATCCACATATTCATCACACTTAGCCCTGATCATGGACTTTGAAACTCGTATAAAACGATGGTTTTTTTAGCTCCTTGTTCCATGACACAGCAGCTTCTTGAGGAGACCTAGGACGGCCATAACCTTTTTTCTTTCTGTCTCCAGCGTCGGCTTTAGAACTGTCCCCCCCCCCCCCCCCCCCCCCCCCCTTCTTCCTCTCCGTCTCTTTTTTCTTTTTTCTTTTTTTCTTCTTTCTTTCTTTCATAGACCTCTTCTTGCTTTACTATGTTAACAAGACAAACCCCAAATCAGACTGTCTCCATGGGCGAAAATCTGGGTGTATTGGTTGAAGAAAACCTCGATTCAACAACTTTCTTCCCTTGCATTGGTTGCACCTTCCACGTCGAGCGTGGAATTTTTTTTTCATCCGTCCATATCTTAATGAAGAAGCTTCCTCGACTCTAATGTGCTCCTTTGTGCATTGTACACCAGATGACGGAAATTCTTCTCCAGTCCTGGGGATCTAGCCTTAATAAATCCAGAACAATGCTGCACGACGTCTTCGAATCCTCTTTCCATGCTTGTGTTGCACCTATCTCTTTTGTTCCCCCTTCGCCAGTCGCATGTTGAATAAAGCAAATATTCCACGAACTGCTGTCGTTTAAGTCGCTTGAACACCAGGCTGCAGCGTGTCACTCTGAACCCCTCAGTTTGTCCACCTCAGTCTATCCACACCTCTTCATCCTCGTTCTGCTGCTGACATCCATATCTACAGACCGTCGACGTTCTTCTTTCCGACATCCACATGTACAGACTTCCTTCATTTAGACCTTAATCCTACAGCCAACGTTTTTCCTTTCATACTAGGGT
>JADBJO010001116.1:37500-42500 GCA_016801955.1 Conus betulinus
AAACTGCTGACGCTATGGTGACCGGACGGTGTTCTTTCCTTGGAAACTGCTGACGCTATATGACCAGACGGCGTTGTTTCTTGGAAACTGCTGACGCTATGGTAGCCAGATGGTGTGGGGTCTTGGAAATTGCTATGGTGACCAGACGGTGTTCTTTCTTGAAAAGTGCTGACGCTATGGTGACTAGATGATGTAGTTTCTTGAAAACTGCAGACACTATGGTGACCAGACGACGTAGTTCTTGGAAACTGTTGACGCTATGGTGACCAGACGGTATAGTTTCTTGAAAACTGCTGGCGCTATGGTGACCAGACGGCGTTGTTTCTTGGAAACTGCTGACGCTATGGTGACCAGACAGTGTAGTTTCTTGGAAACTGCTGACGCTATGGTGACCAGACAGTGTAGTTCTTGGAAACTGCTGACGCTATGGTGACCAAACGGGTGTAGTTCTTGGAAACTGCTGACGCTATGGTGACCAGACGGCGTAGTTTCTTGGAAACTGCTGACGTATGGTGACCAGATGGTGTAGTTTCTTGGAAACTGCTGACGCTCTGGTGAAACAGACGGTGTAGTTTCTTGGAAACTGCTGGCGCTATGGTGACCAGATGGTGTAGTTTCTTGGAAACTGCTGACGCTATGGTGACCAGACGGTGTAGTTTCTTGGGAAACTGCTGACGTATGGTGACCAGATGGTGTAGTTTCTTGGAAACTGCTGACGTATGGTGACCAGATGGCGTAGTTTCTTGGAAACTGCTGACGCTATGGTGACCAGATGGTGTAGTTTCTTGGAAACTGCTGGCGCTATGGTGACCAGACAGTGTAGTTTCTTGGAAACTGCTGACGACGTATGGTGACAAGATGGTGTCGTTTCTTGGAAACTGCTGACGCTATGGTGACCAGACGGTGTAGTTTCTTGGAAAACTGCTGACGCTATGGTGACCAGACGGGTGTAGTTTCTTGGAAACTGCTGACGCTATGGTGACCAGACGGTGTAGTTTCTTGGAAACTGCTGGCGCTATGGTGACCAGACGGTGTAGTTTCTTGTAAAATGTTTCTTGAAAACTGCTGACGCCATAGTGACCAGACGGTGTTGTTTCTTGAAAACTGCCGACGCTATGGTGACCAGACGGTGTAGTTTCATGAAAAGAGAATTCCACAAGGCTTTGGTAGATAAACGTTTGTCTTAAGCTGAGAATCAGAAGCAATCCTGGAATAATGTTCTATCACTTAAGAGGAAGCACATTAGTAGCAGCAATATTTCCGTTGATGATTGGTTTCATCATTTCAAAGGACTACTGGAAAAGGAAGTTCGTGAAGACGATGCGGACCCGCTTGAGGAGTGTAATGACTGTTTTAACGGACCAATTCCAAGACAAGAAATCATGTAAGCACTGAAAAAGATAAAATACAGGAAAGCTGCCAGCCCAGGTGGAATAACTGGAGAATCAGTAAAAAGTGCAAATGACTATGTCCTTTTTTTTTTTTTTAATGTCTTGTTTCATAAAAGATGTTTTTCCAGAAAGTTGGATGGAAGGAATTGTGCTACTGTTATGCAGGAAGGGTGACGTCAATAATCCGAACAACTCTATGGGCATTGTTTTAATTGATAAGGAGGTATTCGGATTGGAAGAAGATATTCTATATGTGTATACATATATGCCTCTAGAAGGATCTCCTTTCAGCACTAATTTATTTTGATATTGACAATGAGATTAGTATGCTTGAAGAGTGTTCAGCTACTGATTTCCTTTTACAAAATGACGTGTATGTTATTTTAGTTGGTGATTTGAACAGCAGAACTGCTGATGTTTCTCAAGACCACTCAGTAAAAGGTAATTTTGACATACAATTCAATGATTTGTCTCTTGATTTGGCCCGATAATCAAATGACCTCACTCTGAATAACTATGGGAAATATTGTTAAACATGTGTACTGCACTAGATTAGAGTATTTTGAATAACGTGTGCAAAAGCGACCATAAAGGTTGCTATATATTCATATTTGATTCTGGAAACAGTGTCGCAGACTATTTCCTGTTCTCACATGAACTTCTTATGATATTGTTTGACTTCTGCGAATTATCTGTTGTTGACCGTATTGATTCTGTCCATTTGCCAGTGACTGCATGGGTTGTTTTCCCAAAGCAACATTCACCTGATATTTGTACGCAAAATGAGGATTTTGAGTAGGCAAAACAACCAACGCTTTGTAGATTGCAAATTTTTGGTTTATTTAAAACCCTATTGAAGCTACAGGTAATGGGACAAAAGTTTTGTCCCCTCTAATGGCGGACAGATTTGAAGCGGTTGTTTCCACTAGATTATCTAGCCAATCTTTTAGTGTTGGTGACATATTCGTGTACCGAACCCACTGACGTCATTTTCACACAAGTCTACTCTTTCGTGTGAAATAAATGAAGTCGTTGAATGGCCGTTTGGTGCTTGCGGTCTGCTGTTAGATCTGGCATGGTATCGAAACAAACAGCTCACAGAGGAGACGAAAAAATACATTGTGTCGATGATAGACCAGGGGCTTCTTCGGTGTTTGAGGTGGCAAAGGTGTTGAACATAAACAGGTCAGCCGTCGGGAAAGTTTACAAGAGCTATTGTGACAGAAAAACAGTAAAAAAAAAACTAGGAGTGGTAGGCCCAGAGAGTGTTCACAAACAGGTGCGTGTCTGCACCGTCAAAGATCGAAAAAACAGGACAGATCTGCCACAGAGTCTGAAATTTCAGCCGAATTCCGAGCATCAACCTCCGTTGAAGTCAGCCAAAAGACAATCAAGTGAAATCTGCGTGGACCTGGCTATTCAAAGCATCCCCCAGTGAAGAAACTAGTCATCAAGGAAGTGAACAGAAAGAAGCGGCTGCAATATTGCAGGAGGGAACTTCACTGGACTGTGAACGATCAGTGGATGAATGTTATTTTCAGTGATGAAATGGCCATTGTGATAAAACCAAAATGGACGTGTAGAACTATGGAGGAAAGTCGAAGAGAAGTGGTCAGAGCTTTCTTTGTGCGGGGATGCATTTCGTATGACAGACTTGGACCACTGGTATTCGTGGAGGGCAGTATGAACAGTCAGAAGTACACTGATGTGCTGGGAAAACAACTTTTTGCCGTTTGGTGCTGACAATTACCCAAACAAACGTTGGTACCTGCAAGATGGCAGCGCCTCTATTCACCGCTTGGCTCACACCGAGACTTGGAAGCGACAGCACAGAGTTCCCGTGTTTTTCTGGCCCCCTCAATGTCCAGATCTAAATCCGATCGAGTACGTGTGGCAAATCCGCAAGACACGCGTGAAAAAAAACAAACATGAAACAACATTCGCCATATTACTACTGTCGCAGATCTGCGCTGTGCACTCACCACTTGCTGGAATCGACTGACTGTTGCCTACCTCCACTCCCTCTATGACTCTGTCCCAAGATGCTGTCAGCATGCTTTGAGTCGGAAGGGCCAGATTATCAAGTACTAGCAAGTTCTGTTCAGCCTAAAGGTAAGAATAATAAGTTTTCAGCAACAGGTGTCTGTAGGTAGTCAGCCCTGGAAGTGCAGAGAGGGGACAGACTTTTTTCCCATGAGTGAAAACGCAGAAGACCTGCCAACCGCAGTGAACAGTCTTTTAAGAGGATTTTTGTTATGCACAAACTTTTGTGGGATGAAAAGTGTGCTGATATGTATACCAGTGTTTTGTGTAGTGAAGAAATATGTACCAAAATTGATCTTGCGACTGATGTAATTAATTCTAACGTGAATGATGCTATTAAAGCTTTTAATGATTGTATAAGTGCTGAATCAATGAAAACACGTATATAATTGATAACAATGGAAATTGAAGTAAATGGTTTGATATAGAATGCAAACTTTATAAAAGAAGAACGAAAAGATTGTTGCAGATGTTTTGTCATTCTGTGAAATTTTGAAAAAAAAAAAAAAAATCAGTAATAGAAAAAAAAAAGAAATGACTATGTTATTGCCAGACGTGAGTATAAAAATCTATTAAAGTGGAAGATGAAGCAGTTCAACAAAGTTTTATTAGATAAACTTGTATTGACAGCGAAAAATCAAAAGGAATTCTGGGACATTGTTCATGACGCATCTTTTAAAAGAAACAGCCTAGAAATAACATATCAATTGACTCCTGGTTTCAACATTTCAAAGCCTAGCTGGAAACGGATGCTGACAACATAGTAAATGAGGACTCAGTTGATGAAATGGAGGATTACATGAATCGTCCAATCTCTAAAGAAAAAATACTGCTTGCTTGAAGAAAATTAAATAACCACAAAGCAGCTGGTCCCAATGGCATCATTGGTAAGCTCTTTAAGAATTTGAATGATCAGGCATACATTTTTCCTTAAATTATTCAATAAGCTATTTAATCATGGTATGTTCCTTGACAACTGGTCTGAATCTGTTATTCAGCCCATTTTCGAAGAGATGATATTAATAACCTCAACAAATATAATGGAATTTCGTTGAGTGATATTCGCAAGTAAATTATTTCGTATGGTGATAAATAACAGATTGCGAGAATACTGGAAGGAATTAATATCACACGTGAACATCATGCTGGATCTAAGAAAAGGATACTCAACAGTCGATCACATTACTAGCTCTCATACACAAAGTTTTGTGACGATCGAAAATTTTATTTTGCATTTATAGATTTCGAAAAAGCTTTTGATACGATAAATCGAAATCTTGTCTAGCAAATTTGGTTGAAAAATGGTATTAAAGGTAAATTATTTAAATTGTATTAAAAGCATGTACAATGATTTCAAAGCTAGAGTTTAATTTTGTTCTATGTTAACTGCCTACATTGCCTGCACATTAGGATTAAGACAAGGAGATGCGTGCAGCCCTGTTCTGTTCTCTCTTTTCATTAACAAATACGCGGTAGGAGTTATCAACAATGGAAGACAAGGTCCTAGATTTTCACTTAACGCATTTGAATTATTTATTCTATTGTTGGCTGACGACGTTTTTGTTG
>JADBJO010001116.1:47500-52500 GCA_016801955.1 Conus betulinus
AATGGTGCATTACTGCTGGAAAAATGTGTGCTTTTCAACTAACTAACGTGGAATAGTGCATTACTGCTGGGAAAAAAAAAATTGGTTGTCACCAAATTAATTTGAGATAGTGCATTTACTGCTGGGAAAAATATGCATCTCCCAAGTCAATGTGGTATAGTGATTACTGCTGGAAAAAAATGTGCATCTCCCAAGTCAATGTGGAATAGTGCATTACTGCTGGAAAAAATGTGCATCTCCCAAGTCAATGTGGAATAGTGAATTACTGCTGGGTAAGGTGTGCATCTCCCAAGTCAATGTGGAATAGTGCATCACTGCTGGGTAAGGTGTGCATCTCCCAAGTCAATGTGGAATAGTACATCACTGCTGGGGTGAAAAGTGTGCACCTCCCAAATCAACGTGGAATAGTGCATTACTGCTGGGGAAAAGCCGTGTTGTCAAGGGAAACACCATCACGTACATGTGTGCCCGTGATGCGCCAACGGAACCAATTAATTGGAACCAAAATCTCCGTAAAATGACGGAGTGTTTTTTTCCCCTCTTCCTTTCGTCCAACGTTTGATGATGTCATGATGGATTTGCGGACATGACGTGACGTCCTTGGCTGTGTCTGTGTGTAGCCATGCATGACGATCTGGACTTGGATTCAGATGAGGTGAGTTTTTGTTTGTTTTGTAAGTTGGTTTGTGTATCCACTTAAGGGAATGCATAGAAGTGGAAGAAGTAACCCGACCATGCAAAATTTGTTATTCTCAGTAATCTATCAGTATTTATACTAAATGGTCAAAATATGTTTTGAAGAATGCTCCATAAAAATCAAAGAAAAAACAAACAAAAAACATTCGTGATTTCTCGGTTACGTTTTACCAATGTTTATGAACACAACATGTGTGTGTTCTGTTTTCTTTTCTTTTCTTTTCCTTTTTCTTGGTGTCTTATCTTTTGTACCACTGCAGAGGCTTATTGCGGCTCCCCATTTATACAGCTGGCCTAACTTTTCATATCGCAGCCCTGGCACCGGGAATCCACAGCGATTTAGTCCATGGTAAGCCGTCATGGGACAACCCACCTGAGAAGACACCGCATGAAGGGCAAAGAAAAGGAGAAGTCGAACTGACCAGGACAGCAGGGGATGATGGGCTACAGAGTTTAGGATTCTTTTTCAACGCAGATCGATGAGAATGAGGACGACGAAGATTTTTTCCCCTTTTTTCCTTTGCCATAATACTTTTATGTTGTATTAAAACACGGCCTTTTTTGTATGCATTAACGGAAAAAAATGCACTCACGGGCTTCCACATCGTCTGCCATTGCTGTACGCTTAAAGTCTGAATAAGAGCCTCCCCCCCCCCCCCCCCCCCCCCCCCATCCTTCCAGATTTACACAAGGAAGATCAATAATTCATTTGCAAAGACAGAAAGACGAAGCAAGCCTTTTAATGAGGCGTTTTTATGTAGCGAAGACGGCGTGGATGTGATCCCAAACAGCAAGGTTGTCAAGACGTTCTCAGTGCATTAGGCTTAATGGGAAGACTTATGGCATCTTCTGAGCTTCGTCAATGTGGCCTGCGGAGTCATTGGCGTGATTCTCTCTCTCTCTCTCTCTCTCTCTCTCTCTCTCTCTCTGTCTCTGTGTGTGTGTGTGTGTGTGTGTGTGTGTGTGTGTGTGTGTGTGTGTGTGTGCGCGCGCGCGCGCGCGCACGTGTGTGCGTGCGTGCGTGCGTGCATACGTGAGGTAGTAGTGTGTGTGTGTGTGTGTGTGTGTGTGTGTGTGTGTGTGTGTGTGTGTGTGTTGAGAGAGAGAGAGAGAGAGAGAGAGAGAGAGAGAGAGAGAGAGAGAGAGAGCGTGAGTGCGTGCGCCTGTTTGAGTGCTTGCATACTTGTGTGCGTGAACGGGCTTTTGTATGTTTGGGGTAGTGTGGAAGGGAATGAATCCTCTTCTTCTCTCTTATTTCTTTTTTCTCCCTTCTTTTTGTAGTGATTGAGATCGTATTCTTTTCCATATTGAAAGAGACTATTTTAATGAAGTCAGCCATTAACAGATCCGTGGTTCCCCAACTTAAGATAGCATTATGGTTCATGTTGATTGTCAAATGTTGACTGACGGTGCACATGAATGATGAATCCAGTGTGGACTCCCTTACCCATGGAGACCATGTCAATCATCACTGAGAAACGAATGTTACCCATGCTTTTATCGTGGCGCCTCCACCAATAATCGCTTTTTTACAGTTCATAAATCTGAACTTATGGGCCTGGACAAACATTGTGATTTGGTTCGTGGAGGCCTACTGTTTAAAAAGAAATGACGAAAGTCCCATCACTGTTTACATTTACTGCATTTTGAAATTCTTGCCACAAAGTTTGCACATGAGGCATTGCCAAAATAGATGTTGAATATTTTCTTTTTGTCTCTTACAAAAAGAACATTTTTTCTGAATCTTCAACGCCCACCTTTTGCTAAACAATATTAGTTCCCAGTATTCCATTGATAATTCTAACCCGAAACCATCTTAACGTGATGTCTTTTGTATATCGGATTTTCTGGTAAGTTTTAGCCCACATAACATCCTTCGGTAATCTTTCATTCCATTTGTGGCAAAAAAGCTGTGGGGTGTCTTGATTCAGTAAATCGTAATAAGGTGACGCACCCCTTGAAGCTGAAGACATCACAATTATCAGTTTAATGATTCATCTTCCTTACAGTATTTTATTTCTGTTCCAACTTCTCTCGAATGCTTTTCACAGTACTGATGTCACCGTCATATGTCACAAAAATCTGTATTGATATTATATTTATTAACAAAGGACTGGAAACTAAAAAAAAATGTCTGCTTTCATCTAAAAGATTCCGTACGCAGAATATACCATTTTCGATCCATTTTTTAAGAAAAAAAAAAAAACAACAACTAGATCTGCCCCCAATCTTTAAATTCGTGCTGCAAAACAAAGGCTCTGAACAGAGTTCTTTTGCAGTTTTGACTCATACAAACTTACTATTTCTTTGCTTTGAATACATCCCTCCAGAAGTTATTCACCTTATGATGCTCAGACACATCAGCACCTAACTTAGGAATAATTTCCACTTTATAATATGATGAAAAAGTGCTTTCTTTCACCTACGATTATTTGATTAAAGTATACGAATCCAAGTTAGTTTCAAAGCGAGGTGACTGAGGGCAGAAATCAAAGCAAATTTTGAAAAGAAACTGTTTTAGTTCCGCAAGACAATACAGACAGATTACAGGACAATGCCTTTCGACGTCTTGGGTCTTCTTGAGGCTAAAACGAACAACATTTAGGTAAACGAAAACGAAGAACGAGGAGCCACTTATCTTCTCATATTCGGCGCAAAATGGGCATTTTGCGCCGGTTATCTGTTTGTGTATTGTCTTGCGGAACTAATACCCTTTCTTTTAAAATTTACGAAGCCAAGTTAACTTCAGAGCATTTATTTGTTTCCATATGCTTGGTATTCCGATACCCCCATGCTGTATACTCCTCATATACGTTTTCCGGTTAATTTTGTATTTTTTTTTTTTACCCCATACACACTTAAATGTAAATTTCTGAATTTCTTTAATTATGTAGTCCGGTGGATTCGATAATAACATCCATAGATGCGGTAGTGTTGCTAAGATGGATTTAAGTACTTTTAAGTACTTTGCCAAGCGGTGTTATCTGCCTCTTTAGGCAAGTTTTATACAATGTTCTTTATTTCTGCAAACTTGACTTCGAGAGTCATACTTTGGCAATTCTTTAAGTCACTCGTAAACCAAATACCCAACATTTTGAATTTAGGAGAGTTCTATTTTTTATCTAAATGTGGCATATACTCAACGGGCGAGTTTCTTTTACTTCCTAACCATTCTTCCAAATATTTCAGTGGTCATAATCGATTCTTCGGATGATTTTCGATCACCTTCTTGTAAAAGTTCAGTATCGTCTGTATACTGTGATATTTTATTTTTCATTTTGTCTTACCACATTGGCTAAAATTTTAATACGAATAACAATAAATACAGTGAGATTGGATCGCCTTGTCGGCATCCTCTCTCAACATGGAACCAACCAGCTAGGTTCCCATTCACGAAACAGTTGACTTAATATTTGTGTAGAATGTTTTTATCCACTGACAGAAACTTGGACCAAAGCCAAAGGCATATAAAACCTTAAACATGTAATTATAACTTACACTATCAAAGCTTTTTCAAAGTCTAAGCTAAAAGTATCTTTAAAAAATCATATAATCAAGTATGTCATAAATGAGACGAATGTTATCCAGATATATCTATTGAGGATAGAACCAGTCTGGTCCTCACTGATGATAGAGGGAAGTACACATTTTAGTCGATCGGCTGTGCATGTAGATCCTATTTTATACACAACATTCAAAGGCGAAACTAGTCTCCAATTTTTGATTCTGTCTTTGGGCTTGTCGCCCTTTGGAATGCTTACTATGCCTTCTTTTTGTGTTGAAGACAGTTCATTCTTATCCTATCCATCATTAAGCGTTCTTTTGATGTACGGATCCAGTTGTAGCCGACAAAAATTTGAAAAATTCTGCCGTGAAGCCGTCGCTGACAGGACTTTTCATATTATGCATATTTTTAAAGAGCAACGCCGGTTTCTTCCAAACTAATTTTGCCCAGTAAAGAAATCACCTGATTTTCAGTTAAAGTTGATAAATTGTCTACTAGATTTAGACTTTCACAAGACATCCCTTTTCGACTATAACATTTGATAAAACTTATTAACTTCTTGGGCAATTTCATCGCCATCACTAAAAGTGGATCCATTACCACCGTAAGTTTCACAATATTCTGGACACTTAATTTCGCTTTCAAGTCCACAAAAATAGCTTGTTAATTTTTCCCTTTCTGATACCCATCTCACCCTTGAACGCAGCAATACACCCTTTATCTTATTTTCCCGAAGTGTAATCAAATCTAGTCTATAGCTTTCAAGTTCAAGTTTTCTTGTTCAGATAGTACCGTTTTC